>JALLPH010000333.1:0-24560 GCA_036939855.1 Cyclotella choctawhatcheeana
GTGAAAACTTGCAAACTGTACTCTGCCTTTCGATTTTGCTTCAGCCTCTGAACAAGCCACCCAGCAGACTGATGCCAACAATGGTGATCCACCCACAACCACCGCCATCGCTACACAGTCTCGGCAGCCTTCTCGAGCACAACTCCGTCGCGATTCTCGTGCTACACAGTATAATCAACAACGCCAGCTCCGTGAACAGCGCATTGCCAACGCTGTGACTAACGGCCTAACTCGACAAGAAGCAGAAGATCTTGAGGACGAGGATCATGCCATCCGTGTGTACTACAGAGGCCTGTGGCTGTGGAACCACCGCCGTAGCCGTATTTTGGAGACTTACTTGTGTACCGACGTTGGGAGGTGCGATTGTTCAAAGCAGACAAAGACAATGTACCCCCAATGAAGCTTTTCAATCACCATGATATCGACTTCCTCCAGAAAAGAGCGAAGAGCACAATGAGTGAGTTGAGAAAGATTATGCAGCTTATTGGCACGCAGCAACGGTGAGAGTGCTTTGGCAGCGGTTATTCCCAACACTACTACAAAAGACAGGCCCCGTGCAATTGTAACTATGAAGCGGGGGTCTTTGGTAAAGTACTAATACAAAAAGAGAGGTCCGGCAGTGTAATATTTACATGTTTTGTTAGTGCAGAATCAAAATAAGTACATCAACTAATAGTTTCCACGCCATCTACTAGTGCAGTATTATTAATTAATAGTTTACCTAAACAGGACATGTACAACAGGGTGATGCGCAAAAGTATTAGTACCACTATCGGAGCTCGACGATGTCATGATGGTGCGATGATGGCTCTTGTGCCGTGAGATTTTTTCTAGTCTTGAATCTTGGATTTTACTTAAGAAGCGTTGAAATATCTACCGACTGTTAGACCTTCCCACAAAGATATTCTCTTGGATTTTTATTAGTCTTATCACTATTATTTTGACACTTAGAAGGTAATTGATGTTCCCACAAAAGTTCCGACAAAAACAACTCTTAGTACGAATTCCACTCCACACAACTCCACATTCACATTTCATCTCCGAGCAACTCACAATCCTCGGAGTGGCACACTTTCCAAATTTTCAAGTTCAAATAAGTCGTCGCCTAAAAATTGTCCAATTTTCGGCGGCTCAGACCGGTACAGACGTGACAACGGTAATATTCCGATCGTTGGATTGGTTGATTCTTGTAAAGATTGGAAGTCAATCCTACGTATTAATTCCTCTGTAGTATCATTGGACAGACGAACTACGACCATCCGTTAGTCCTGCAAGAAAGTCCCGCCCCCCGTACCGTTGAATTGTTTCGGGAAAGCGGGATAGTTGGGCGGGCAATTTTTAGGTTTAATCGTATCAAGATACTAATTCCTCTGTTGAAATTGGTGGGGATGTATGAAAATTTTCATGGGAATAACTTCTCGAACTTTTCCAATGCCTTTCCACCAGCTATCTAGGCTTTCAATTCAAATCATGGAACATGTTCCAGGCGGGCCTCTGTGTGGAGAAACGACAGCCCCAACAACACTCTCACACGAAAACCTAGAGCTTCATAAAACAATTATTCTATTGGTCCAAGACCTAAAAGGCTGATCGGTTGATAGAATACCCCAACACATAATTCAGTTCAGAAGAAAAATAGAACAAGCGTAACCGTTATTTATTAATTCAAATAATGATGAAGCAAATTATTCCTCTATTGTTGCTTGGCTCCGCTGCAGCAACACGGTTAGGGACCTCTAACATCGGCGTCGAAGAGGTTGGTGATCAGATTGAATTCTTCCCAGAGGAGTTACCCGACAGGGAGGAATTGCTGGCAAGGGCCAGAAGGCTTGAGGCCAAAGAATACGCCCCGGATTTGGACCTGGTCGAGGTGAGACTTGCCGTTGGGGCTGGAGGTTTGCACGTCGTTTCGTATTTGTTTTTATTAACCATCATTATCTAATCAATTCCCCCCGTTATTACAAATTCCCCCCTCCCCCCGCAGCTTACCGGCGACTCAGAAGCTGCCCCTGCACAAAATACTCGCCGCGAAGCAGTCTCCTGTAACGACAATCAGGCCAAAGTAGAAATCACTTTGAAAACTGACAACTTCGGCTACGAAACCTCTTACGTCATCAAGAACGATCAAAATGTAGCCGTGTTAAATGCTCCCGGGCAGGGATCACGATTTGGCAGCAAGCAGACCTACACCGAGGAGGTTTGCCTCAAATCTGGACAGTACACCCTGCGGCTCAAGGATAAGGGCAGCGACGGCATGGGCGGATCGATCGTTGTGAAAGTAGACGGCATGCAAGTTCTGAATGTGGCCAATACCAACCAGTCCTTCTCTGTTGTGGAAAAGAAGTTCAGTGTGAGTCTCTTCAGCGGTAGAAACTCTTTCATGGGGGGGAACAACAGCGCACAAACTTTCACCGGTGACTCTGGTTTTGTCTCCAAGAGCTGCTACAACGTCAAAGTTTACGCTTTGATTGATAATTTTGGGAAGGAGACCACTTTCAAGATCACCAAGAATGGACAGTCTGGAGCCGTCTGGAAAGACGACAAGTCTCTCGGTGCCAACGAGGAAAAGACTTTTAATGTCGGTTGTCTTGAGCCGGGTGATTACGAACTCACCGTAACTGATATTGATGGTCTTTGTTGTAAGGTTGGTGAGGGAGAATATAGACTCATTATTGAGGGCGAGGATCTGATTAAGGGTGGCAGTTTTATCGGACAGGAGTCTCACACTTTCAAGGTTGGACATGATTGGGGGGCCGGCATGGAGAGCCGTGACTGGGAATACCTCATTGCCCACAACGACAGGCGTCAAGATTATCACACTAGGTGTAACGACAGGTACTGTGATAAGAAGTACAGGCCTCTCAAGTGGTCCGCAGGGCTTGCTGCTGATGCCAAGCAATATGCCAAGCAGCTATTGGATACATGTGACACCACCGGTATCAAACATGAGTCTGGTATCGAGCAGGGCGAAAACTTGGCCAAGAACAAGGGCTTTGGTGAGTGGGGTCAACTCTACCCCGCTGATAAGATTGTCAAGCGTTTTGTCGATAACGAAGCCAAGTGGGCTTGGACCAAGAATGCTCACTTGACTCAAGCCTTGTGGTACCCTACCCGTTACTTGGGCTGTGCAGAATCTGTCAAGACTATGGACAATGGAGCCACCTGCCGTATGCAAGTCTGCCGTTATGCCAAGGCTGGCAACTGTCAAATGGGCAAGTTTGACTCACATGTGTGGCCTAACCATGAATCAGCCATGATGCAAGATGATTCACCTTGTGGTCCCATGTGTCCTCCAGAGGGCTGCTACATTTAGGGATCATGAGCTCTGCTATGGTAACCTCTTAGGGAAGATGTGCTGTTTAGGACCTGTGCATCATCTTCAACTCTCTATAACTTTCACAAATTGCAAACTGGATGTAGTGCTAGACTGTCTACTACTTAAGATAAACTTAGGAGAAGTCATGTACAGATCATTTACCAGATCTATTATTTGTATTCGTGTTCTGTTTTATGTTTCGTTATTATTTTTTCAGGGTGGTTATTCTTTCTACTTAGATTTGACCTCTCATTTGAAGGATAGAAAAGGAACATCAGTTCATTTATTATTGTTACAGGTTAAATGGTATGGAGGTTCCCCATTGAACGAACCTGGTATCAACACCACTATTGAAAAGCATCGGCTGGAAACAACTTATCATCTCTTTTGTCATGATCTTGCTTTACTAGCTTCTCAAACGCAGACCTTGCTTGTTTTTGGGTCAAGATTGGTCTCTTCGGCAGTCTATCATCATCATCTTTGTAATCAATCAAAGCCAGTCGCAGCATCTTCTTCGCTTCCAATCTCTTCCTTTCGTCATCGACACACCCCTTCAGCAACTTCAGTCGTTCTGCATCATTTTTGGCTTGAATGATACGTTGGATTTGAATAGCACGTTGCAATGCCGCAGGTCCTAACTCACGAGCAGCATGAGCTTGTACTATTGTGAATTCTTCTTGTAATTCTGGACTCAAGTCGTCATAGTCTATTGTTGACTCTTGCTCCTCATTATTTTCTGAATTCTCTTCGCGTGTTTCGGAAAGATACTCCATCAACCTACCCTGCAGTTCACTCTGCATCTCTACATTGGCACCCTCCAATCGTTTGTCTATGAACTTGGACCATGCAGCGGTTGACAACCATAGGCCTATGGACCCTATACCAAAGGATTTGATGCTACCCTGAGTGAATCTAAACTTCTCTTTCAATTCTTGCTGAATGGCGACGAGTTTACGAAACGAGTTTTGTAACTCCCGCTCTTCTTTGAGTAAAGATCCATCCGAACGTCTTTCGATGAATATCCCCTTGGGTACGAGGGGGATTTGATTCTTGGATGATGACAATGAGTTGCCTGCATTGTTGGCTTTTGTCTTGCGAGCGGTGGTTACAGCGGAAGTGTGTTGCTTTGCAAAAGCCTCACCCACAGCCGATCTTAATTCATCCCTAATTCGAGACACGGCATCCGTCACCTCGGTAGCTGCACGTTGTTGAGCCAATGACACAACTCGATCTGCTTCTATCAATCTCTGTCGTTTGGAGGATGTGGTAGGAACCAGCTTCTCGGCCTTGTTGGCCTTCTTTTTCGTATCCGACATCAAATCAACCATTGTAGCCTCTGCCATGAGATACTCTTCCTCCTCTGGTTCATCATCCCAACACTCCGGATTGACAAATTTATGAATCCTGACAATACCCACAACATCATGCGATGCCTCATAATGCGTATCTAACAATACATCCGAAAAGTCAAGGTCGGTATCTTCCATTAAGCCTTGAATTTCATCCACCGAAATCATACCATCCTCATCATCTTCGTACGATGCAATAGCGGCGACTTCATCCAAATCCTTGAGTTGGAATAACACACCGTATTCGGCCAACACCCCCTCTTCGCTCGGGTGCATCACCGTTACAATGAAACGTCGTTTCTCCTCGGGATTGGGCAATGTCGCTTCATTGACGTAGTCCATCCCCGATCTCCGTGCATTACGTATTGCCTCCTTCCGTCTTTCACCCCAGTATTCGCCCAATTGGAGTAAATCATCGTATAAGCGTTTATATCGCGGTTCGGCGATGGATAGTACGTGATTGGAGGTGTGCGGTAGGTAGGCAGGTGATGTAAACATTTCATTTTCGGTGCCTTGGGCCCATACCCCCGATGCGTAGGTTAATTCGTCATCATCATAGTTTTTATTTCCGAAGAAGTTATGACTGTTGAAAGATGTGGAATGTTGAACCATCGGGAGAGGTAACACGGGTAATATTTCGATAGATTGGGGGTTGATGTCATCGAGTGAATCATAGGCATCACCTTGACTATTCTCCCTTCGTTTCGTGTAAGTTTGTCTACTATGTGTGCGCCTCCTTCGTTTGTTGGATAGTAGCGACGGAAGCCATGATATTTTATCAATGTCGTCCGTAACATCACCATCGTCATCTTCGTCGTCCTCTTCGTCATGTGATGCAACTGATGATGTATCGTTGTGATTGATAATTTGATAAGAGCCGTGCATACGTTTGAAGGTGAGTTCATCTTCTTCTTTGTGATCGATTTCGTCGTCATCGTTATTGTTACTTTCGATACTGCCACTGCTGCCTTTATCTGTATTCATTCGAACTGTCATTGAGATTCGCTTTTGTAAAGGCAGTCGTCGATGATGATGTGACAAATAATTGTTTGATACAAATGCAGGTTGATGCAATGATGATGATGTAGAAGCGCAGCATAAGAGGAAAGTGCCCACTGCCAACATCGTGACTGACGGAGATGGTGACGAATCCATCATTGTGTTATTGTATGTCGGTCTGATCATGAATCTTATTCTTGTTACCACCCCTGAACCCTCTTATGATTTATGATCTCTTGTAACGCATTGGGTTTCAACTTCAACGTTTGGGAAAGCGACAATGATGGCAACAAGAGAGATTCCCCTCACTGACAAGCGAGGCGGTGATGAGAGATTTGCCTGCCTGGTCGGTGGTGTCGTGTGGCGACAGCGATGAATCTCCAATATCAATCTCCACCTGTCCACCTGTCTCTGTTGAAGAGCAAATCGCAAAGAAGAGAATCGACAATCGACAATCGACGTTTCTTGGTGGCGGATGGCGGGAGAGTGACGTGTGGGTAGGCCTTGGATTTTAGTAGGTTCTGAAAAATCCAAACGTAACTTGTGTCGTACTTAAGTGTTCCTCGAGCAGCCCACCATTAGTCCTTCTTAGTGGCTCCGACCCAGACACTGTTCTGAAATCTGAACCTCTACAAAACATCGCTCGTCGTAACTAACCACCATGTGCCGACCCGACGAGAAGAACAAAACCGCCACGCTGCCGAGCCGTCCGTCTCGTCTCCTCCTAACACACTCCTCCTTCATCATCGATGACAAGCAAACAGCGTACGAATTATCCACATCCAATCCCAGTCTACACGGTCTCGGCGGTCCATCCCTACTCTCCACACTCCTCACGGTAGCATTCTACGTGGCGATGCTGTTCGGATTGGAACACGTTGCCAACTTATTCATTGCACAATACGCTCAACTAGATCCCATATTGGAAAGTAAAACCAATCGGAATATACTGGCGAGACATATTGCCTGCGATTTCTCCAGTTTGGCGTACTGCGCCTACCTCGCGATATCTCAACGACAAATTTGTCACGAACTACTCTTGGCCTCGCCTCTATACAAACATTCCGATTCCATGAGACAAGACGAGTACGAAAAACGTGTATACAGATATTATCCGGGATGTCAACGTCTCATGGTCATGTTCTTCGTATATCAAGTGAAGAATATGTACGATTCCATTTATTGGAATGATGGACCGGAGTTTGTGGCCCATCATATATTCGCCGGTATGGCGGCGTGGGGTGGGATGTATCCCGGTTGCTGTCATTTCTACGCGTTGTTCTACTTTGGATTCTCGGAAATATCTACGGCGATATTGGCATTGTTGGCGAATTTTGATCCGGTGCATGGAGTGGAGGGGTTAGATGATGTGTTTCCCAAGACGAAAATTGTGTTGGGTGGGATGTTCGTGGTTAGTTTCATTTTATGTCGAGTGATAGCTTGGCCGTATGTGACGTATTATTTTACCAAGGATGCACTGAGGGCGATGAAATGCACATCCAAGATGGCAGAGGGTAGAAGAGGTTATGTCAGGGCTATATTTTACTGCTGTGTGGCACTTAGTGCTATTCAAGTCTTGTTTTTGTACATGCTGGTAGTTATGGGGAAACAAGAGATTGAGAAATTATTGGGCTGAACTATGTCAGTTTAGGAGTCATGCTATCGTGCTAGGAAACATGCTATTTTGCTAATATTATGTATAAGTTGCTATTTTGCTATTGCTATTGACTTACGTATCTACTTGTATGGGATTCCTGTAGAAAAAGATCAATTTCAAGCCGAGTGAGTCAAAATAAGACTTTTCAGAGCAGTCTTCGTCTTGACTCGAGTTTATTGACAACCAACCGTTTAATGTTGGAGTAAATTACTTTAACAATAATAGGTTTAATCCCGGTGATGTTAGGTTTATTGATATTTGATGCAGAGGTTAGACAATGCAATTGAGGCATCAGCTTAGCATTATTGCAGAGATGATGACAAAGGCATTTAAAAGACTTTCCATCTGAGGGTCTCTCAAGATTGGCAAGCGTAAGAAGTGCACTTTATGTCATATTGTAGTACAGTAATCAAAAATAAGATCACAGTAAGTTTGGTCAAATATGTTGAATGTTCATTGGGCAGTCAGCTTTATATTTAGTTCAGATTCTGAACATGTAATGCAATCATGATACATATATTGAAATCTAGTCTTTTGTGCTGCATGTTCTCAGGGCTACCTGGCCGTATAGTTGGCTGCAGCTCTATCTCTTTGTTCACTCTTTGTTTCATCACAAGAAGCCTGGTAATCTCGCAACGTTTTCTCGAAGTCTTCTTTTGTCACATACCCATCCTTGAAACCTTGCTTGACAATATCTAACGAATAATCACAGCCGCACTTTGCAGCTATCACAAAATGCTTCATTGCACGGTGTAAGTTACAATTTTCGACTTCAAAACGCCCAAGACCATACCTGGCACCCACATTGCCCATAATCGCTGCAATCTGCAAGTGATTGACAGCCTTTTTCATATCTCGTTTCATTCCTTCTCCGCTGCGATACAAATTTCCTAGACTGCAGTGTGCATTCGCAGATCCAAGCTCACCAGCACGTTGATAGAGCTCATATGCCTTCGATCGATCTACCTGGTAGCCATCAACCCCATGATAATACGAACCAGCTAGATAAGTCATTGCTCCTGCATCATTGTATTTTTCGATCCTTTCCAATAATCTCTCGTGGTTTTCTTCGCGACTATGAGAATCGCGCGTATTGCAGAATGGACAACGGCGACTGATCAAACAGTCCATGCAGCCATTACAGATGATTTTGCCGCAGCATGTCTGATATGTGGAGTCTCTATCCTCCAGTGGCAGCATTTGCATGCAAATCGGACAGTCTTCTCTAGCCGGTGGCTGTGCAAATAGTTTCTGTTCGAATAGTTCTCTTGCTTTTTTCTGGCAGGCCTTCTTGTGCATTGATCGATGGGCTACTTGACAATCCACATTGCAATATTTCACTAATTTACAAGCTTTGCATGATTTGAGACTGCCATCGGCCTTACCACATGCAGCACAGCTCTCCGACGACATTGTTTGCAATCTAAAATAAAAATCTGTGAGATTTACTCCAAAAATGCGAATCTTACCTTTAATAATGAGAGAGATGTTATTTTAGATTTAATACTGTATCTAATATCCGACAGGTATTGTGACAGAAATAATCTGAAATAAGAAATAATACATCATGCCTGCATCACGCCATGTCCAAGCTATTCTCATTGCATCGCTAGTACTCATCATCACATCATCAGCATTCCAGACCGTTTCCGTAGTATCATCCAGGAGATCATCCCCAACATCCATCTCATTCTCCGTTCAAGAAGACGATGCCCATCCACAGCAACTGCCATCTGTCATCCAATCCCCGGTGCTAGCCAAAGTCTACCCCGCAATCTTAGCACACAACCAGAAGTTCGGCAACCCAAACATTCCCCTCGGATCCGAGGATGGTAAACGCTGTAAGACGTTGAGAAGGCTAGCCTTCCAGAACAAACTTACATCGGACGAAGTGCAGATACTGACAGAATTGGGGTTTCGATGGAATAGTTTTGAGGATGTCTACACCGAATGCGACTTTGACGAAATGCGAGAGAAATTGATGGCGTATCGTGATGAGTATGATACCTTTCAAATACCGAAGAAGTATGAACCTGATCCAGAACTGGGGGTGAGATACTCCGTACTTTTCTTATTACTTTTTACTCGTATGAATTGTTTCCCTGACTAATTCCATCTTGTGTGAATGTTCCTGCACAGGCATGGGTTACAATGCTAAGGCGTTTACATGCAAAGGGTGATTTGCCGTCAAATCAGGTAGAACTAATGAATGAGATTGATTTCGAATGGATTTCCACACGAAAATGCGGCAGTACATTCATGACTCGGTACCGAGAAGTATTGAATCAGTTGAGTGATGCCCAATCGAATGGGATTGATGTATCCAAAACCGTCGAGGAAGATCACGAGTTACGAAAATGGTTGCATGCACAAAAATGTGTGTTTGAGAATGGGAAATTAAGTGATTCTAGGGTTCAGTATATGGATGATCTTGGTGTTGATTGGAGGAATATCTCTCTGTAATGACGGACTTGGTTTTCTGATTGACGTGAGGAGAAATTAACAAAAAAAACAGTGTACACATACAGGATCAACAGGGCTGAAATCACGTGGTGTAAATAAAGTGCAAATCTGCCGATAAGGGATAGATACTCATCAGTTATCGAGTGCTGTAGTCAAGAATGCACCAAGTGAGACTTCAGATTCTGTCTCCAGCTTCACAAGACATCATGAAAAGTGTATCGTATCAAGATCCAAATCAAAATGAGAATTGAACAGAGAATAGAGTAATAATAATGTACGAGTCAAAATGGCACGAAAGTAATATCACAACTTTGTTTTAATACAACATTAGGTATTTAATACTCCCTATACTCTTCTCCACATTTTCTATATGGCCAAGCCTTGCGCCAACATTTTATTCTATCATGATTGAACATTGTATTATATGCCATGGATTTTTGGGAATATGACACAGCACCAATATCTATTGTCTGACAGAATATTGTGTCTTTTGAGGCATTTTCGCCGAAGCTCTACTCAAATCTCTGCTTCTCTGTATAGTCATATTGAACCATTTTTAGTTCTCTCCAAAGGCATAAGTTTCAATTACCTATATGGCATCAAAAGTTGTGAGGTACAGGTGGTTGTATTTCTCCGTCTACTACCCATTCATGCATCATAACTTGCGCCAGTGTCGGTCTATCGGCTGGGTTGGGTGACAGCATCCATTGTAATAGGTGACCGCATGATTCTGATAAGTATACTGCATGAAGGGAAAATTAATAATAACGATGATGTAATGAGAATGAGTCGGTGTAGCATGAAATAACAAACTTCAGTCCAAATCATACTTATCAAGCAATGACAAAACCAACATAATAACATTTGCACAACCAACACACGTAAAAAACAATAAACACTCACTTTCCCACGCTTCCAATTGTTTCATCAAATCACCATTATATATAATCTGAAACCGTTCATCCTCCCGACTTGGCATATCATACGGCGGAAAACCCGTCACCATAATATAAAGTATGACACCGGCACTCCACAAATCGACGGCAAACCCATCGAAGATTGTTTTATTGGCAAATATTTCCGGACTCATGTAATTTTTCTTCCCGCAAGTTCCCATGGGTGTTATGAAACGACGGACGGTACCCCGCGTAACGTCCACCGACGCCTCGGGATGGGTGGGACAGTAATACGGGACACGTAAACACATTCCCATATCAATCACGAGACAATGATGTACGTCCACCAATATATTCTCCAACGATAAGTCGCGATGGCATATACCCTTGGATTGGAGGTAATGCAACCCAAACAACAATTGTCGGAACCAGTATCGGGCGGTGGGTTCGGACATGCCCCCGGCACCCATGAGTTCTTCGTTGGCCTGTCGTTCTTCGGCCGCGGCCAATACGATTCCGAATAAGTCACCCCCCCGACAATACGGCATGACGCTGTACAAATATTCATTGTCTTGTAATACCTCGCTACTACCCAGTACATTGGGATGATCGTTCCCGATCAATTGCAACGCGGCAATCTCCTTAATGGGGTCTTCCAACAACCGTCCGCGCATGGCATGTACACGTCTCCATTCCACCTGTTTAATGGCCACGTGTCTGTCGGTGATTTCCCAAACGACGGGTGCGAGGGGATGACCCGGTTCGTACCCCGCCGCACGGGCGGCGTCGTCGGCGGCTTCGCCGTTGTACTTTATCAAGACTACGCAGGCGAGGACGCATCCGTATATGGCGTCTTGGAGACGACGTTGCGGCCAGTAGGCTATGTATGTGGATGGATCCGGCATGCTCACGCTATTATTGTTATTGTTATGTTGTGATGGAGGAGGAGAAGACACCATATCCGGCGGAACGAATCGAGGACTCGGCGGCGGTGTTTCCTTCGACTGCTGCTGCGATTGAGGAACGCTACTACTACCACTGCTACCACCGCCCGGTAGAAACTCCGTCCGTTGAATCGCCGTAACCAATCGTCGTTCGCCCGATCGGGGATGAAACGCCAATACCTTCATCCGTACCCCGCGTTTCACGTAAGGCGTGGGAAAGTCGAGGGGACGGGTGGGGGCGTGTCCCGGAGTTGTGGATGAGAGGGAGAGGAGTTCGGAGTACGTTAGTTCGGCGTGTTGGGAGGGGGTGGGACGGTAGGGTATGGCCGTGCCGTCGGTGTTGAAATTGTTCATTGTATATTATTTTGTTGTTTGGGAATTATTTTGTTGCGTCTTCTTGATAACGATATACACTGTATTATTGTATTGCCTGTATGCAGACACTTTGTTGATTGTACAATATTATGGTAGTCTTGATTAATTGACCTGTCTTGTCTTGTCCGCCTTTCTTTTTTGTCGATTTAATTGTTGGTTTTCGTTATTCGCTCTGGTTTATATAACACACCAACAGCCAACAGAGAGTGTCTTGACTTCGAAGAGAGACACCCTCTTGTTGTGTTGAAAAAACTTAATGTTCTCGGCGGGGGTGTACAGGGTCTCCTCCTTTTATTTGGCAACGTCCTCCCTCCTCAATAATCCAAAGTGTCGAAAAGCACGAGAGCCACACGAGGGGAGGGGCAGATATATTATATCACCGCTTTGTTGATGGATTTTAAGGGAAGAGGTGACCGTGTTTTGGAGTTTGGATGTGTGGGTGTGGTGGTTGCTTTCTTGGAAAGAAATCAATCGATGGTGAAGAGTTTGACCATGAAATTATGAAGAGAGTGAGAAGAGGCCGAATGCCAAATGCCCTTCTCATTGAAATTTTAGAGGTAATCCGAGTAAAATGCTAACAAATAATTATCCAAATCATCCGTATTACCTTTATCAATGATACGGATAGTTGAAGGGAATCCTCTTGAAGCATATTTACCTACAACAACATACCATACACCGGTATCTAGGTAGTTAGTAGATAGGTTGTGTTTTCTATTGCTAATTGGCATGATCATAATACATAATACAGAAGAGATAGACCAATGCCCAAGTTGTCAGTTTGAAGTATAGAATATGGTCTAAAACGAACATTTTATTATGCAAAAGAGAATTGGTAGAATGGCTGACCATCCATTAAATCAACAATTTTTTTCCCGAACCCACTTATTGTCTAAAGCTCTCCTGAACCAACTTGTAAATTTAATGTTCCAGCGGCACTTTCATTCCCCTGCTTCTCCTTTCCAAAGTTTGAACTTGACAAGCAATCATGAGAATGAACCAGTCTCTTGCGTGTAGCAGAGAAACCCATGTTTGGAAGAACATCAGCTTGGAGCATATAGAAATTAAACCTTAGCAATTTCCTTCCCGGATTCACATCATTAGCTCCATTCTCGTCATCCCATTGATTGCAAAGATAACTCCATAGTGTCTCGCCGTCGTCACCATCTAACTCAGCAAGATATGGGAACGACCTCCATCTACCTGCACGTGCAGTTGATGTACAAGGAGCGCCAGCACCGGGCATCTCCCAAGAAACTCTATCTGTTTTTGACCAAATGTCTACAATGGATCCATCTGCAAGTTTGCCTGGTGCAATTTCCCATGTTACATAACTTGAGTATTTATCACAAGAATGAGACAATCAAAAATAGAAAAAAAAATTCAGTATACAGAATGATACGGATGAATGTCAAGATATACAACAACAAGCTCTTACTCTTCAGCTCCAACAAAAACATTCCACCTGTTGTGGAGTAGAGTACTCCATATATGTTTGTGGCTTTGATTGCATTGCTCACTTATAGTTTCAAACCAAACCGAACCTGATACAAAGGAAAGAATGATTACCGTTGGAATGAATCCCGTCTTGTGATGATTGTTCCCATTCCTTTCAGTGCTTCCAGAGGGAAGTTTCTTCGTTGTGCCAAAGTAGATCCCTTCAGGAAGGAATATACACCAAGCACAACATGCTACCAGACTTAAAACCACTGTATTGCGCATCGTTATAGCAATTCCAATGTGCAGCAAACACATAAGTACAACTACAGAATACACCATAGCTTTGCTTCCAATGGCACTTCCAAATAAAGCCATGGGGACACAAAACATTTCTGCATACACGACAGTGGGTGTCATAAGTCTCAAGCCAGAAGGTCCTAACAAACCATACATAATACGTGCTCCGACTGTATGCCTGACATATGTGTCCAAAGCACTAATTGGAGCGTTCAAAGACCATCCGTGCATTGGGTCTGAATATTTTCCATAACCTGTAATACATAGTAAAATTGTACCGTGTTCAGATAGGGAAATACGTTGCAATGCAATTGGAAAGATTTGATATTGACTAACCGGCATCCCAATAGAGCCACATAACGAGCAGCTTGAATGTTATGGTACCAAGAGACACAAATGTTGGGCTTCTGACTTTGCCTGATTGTTTGGAATCTACTGCCCATTTCTCGTCGAGGGGTAAAAACATGGAATAGAATAGTAAATGGTGAAAGTATCTGTGCAAAGACATAGGTTAGATTCACCAATACTTAATATTTCCATGTCCATGTCCCGCGTGTGCAACCAATACTCACCTATCCAAGATGAAATTCAGCCAAGTATTTCTTAAAGTCAACGAAAAGTACAAAAACCAGCTCCCAATCGAAGCCATCCTTGTTTTATACCCCACCAAAAACATTGTCGCAAGGATTACTTGAAATGATAGCAGTGTGCGCATATAAATCATCGACCCAGAATAGCAATGAATGCAAACCATTTTATATATTGAGTCTGTTTTCGGCATGAGAAGTCTGAGAGGCAATGTCCTTGTTGTTGATGACGGGCAAAGACGTGACATTGATAAGAACGTTATCAACACTAGCGCTCACACATCAAAAGATGTAGAACATAGAACAGATTCTCACCCTTCATCGCTGTAAAATGGATGCAAGTATTGAAATCTTGTAGTCAGCTCGACTAATAGCATCACTCCTAAGGCGATTCTATATATAGCCACTGCTTCTGCATTGCTACCCATTGCTGCATTCCACCCATTCCATTTATTTGTACTCATTCTCTTGCGGTTTGGCGGTGGTGATGGGTGATGGGTTGGATTTTAAGAGGATACGGTGTCATCGTTTCGCCTTTGCCCGCCATGCCACATGCCACATGCCACTCTCGACTCTCGGCCTAAAAAAAAGATATCTATTGCACCTCGTCAATCGTCAACCTCAACCCCTCACCCTCGCGACGACCACTCGAAACATCAGCAATCCATCGCTCACACCCCGTCGACGACCAATCCCGACACATCCATGAACAACCATCTCATCAACAAATTCGTACTGTGGTAGGGGGGGGGGGGGGAATTGGCAACAGCTGCGCCGCAGTGCCACCAAAGCGTAGATGGGTCGAAATCGTATGCATCAATATGAGATGCAGCCAAATGGTAAGATTATTGTTGATTTTTTCTTGTGAGTATTATGTTTGTATGAGTTAAGAAAGTCATTTGTTTGTCTCATGTTATGCGAGGTGTGTTTTGTTCAGAATTTGTTTGACTGCCAACATTTTTGCGCAAGTCATCATTGTCAACCTGTTTCATCCTTATCTTCTTCGATTATGTGTGCATGCATTCTCATTAGAATATTAATTTGGCTTTATATGTATTGCGTGTCAACCCACTTATAACAAACCGTGATCGCTTACAAACATTCACACCTCTTTCGTTTCCAGAACGGTCAGTTGCTGTTGATGCATAGCGTAAGGATCACTGACAGCTGACACTGCCGGGTTACAACTCTGCTTCTTTCAACCATTCACACTGCTGTACGACTACTCCACCCTTAAAGCAGTTTTGATTGTAGTATTTGCTGTAGATGAGTCGCTGGAGATTTGCATCTGAGAATCCATATGCTTCAATATTTGTCATGTCCCACATCACAATCCTCTAACTTCTTGTATACTTTTCATTTCATTTTGCCTTTCTAATGGCAATATCTTCTTCGTGCGATGCATAAACTGGCCAAAGACTCCTCAATCGGCTCTCAATGTTATACTTTTGACGAATCAGCTCAACAATGAATCGCCTGGTGGGGCCAACGGTTTTTGTTGCATCCCACAATCTAGTCAGTTTTCGTCCCCATTTAAGTGAAAGATGTGTTGGGTTTCTTGATGATTGTCACATCACCTTACAAACAATGAAAATATAAACAAGCATTGTGTGCAGGGAATCAAATCCCGTCCTGCGTCTAACCTCACTTTCGGCAATGTTCAGATCGGCAATGGGAGGATCATGTGTAATGCTATGTTTTCTTGGTGTCTTAACTTTGGGCTGTGATCTCTCGGCTTTTAAGAACCTTCCTTCCCCCTTCGGTAACGATGATGCAGTATCTGAGAGATGCTAGGTAATCAAGACTTGCCAAATTTTTTACGATAGGATTTACTGGACGTGCTGATGGGTGAAATTTTGCTCAAATGTCTGATTCAGTGCCAAGAGTGCCTCAGCAGCATCAGCTTTGGATTTAATGGATTCCTCCTTGTATCGATCTCTCTCGGCTGTCATCTTACGAAGTTCCGACGAGATTGTGGTAGGTCTTGCATCTCTCTGTCTGACTGCTCCGACGATCTCTCTGTCTGACTTCAACGGCGTCTGAATCATGGCAATGACTAACGCCACTGCTTTTAATCATCTTCTTTCCCTCCAGAATCGTATCCATAACTGGCTTAGGAAGTCTAGTCAATTGTTTATCAGCGCCCATCCCAGTGGGGTCTTTAGGTTCGTGCTGATTTGATCTTGGACCAAAATCCATTGAAAGAGTAAGTTTGAAACTACGTTCCACGATTTGCCATTGTTGTCATTGACGCGGATCGAATGTGTTTTTTCTTCAAACTGATGCATCTCACAAACTCTGTATGTTGCTCAACTATTTCAATCTATAGCAGTCATTCCCATCACCCAGGCAGGGAGATCAACAACTTGCAACGTGTAGGTAGTAGCTAGTCACGTAGCCACCACACAGTGTGACAGTAGTGACATCGAATTGGATCAGATGGCTGAAGCAAATGAAAATGGTAGACACATACCGCAAATAGAAGATGATACCAGCATGATTTATCGATTCAAGGGAATCATAACAAACATAAAATGATATTATTATTAGTGCGTACAAGTGCGTATATTAATAAGTATTGATATTGGCACTCATCAACTTCATATTATTAACATTTATACGATAACATCAAAAGACTGCTGAAGTGACAAGTCATCATAGTAATGTACAATCTTCTAGCTCTAGTATGCTCGACAAAGAACTTAAGCAGCCTCTTGAGCCTCGAGGGCGTCCCGTGATGCTCGGAGCTCTTCCTTGGTGTGTGGAATAGGTCCATCCAATGCATCGTGAGATCCANAGGGCGTCCCGTGATGCTCGGAGCTCTTCCTTGGTGTGTGGAATAGGTCCATCCAATGCATCGTGAGATCCAGCAACATGACCCATGAAGCCACCGCCAGCAAGGTGACCCATGTCGGGGCCGAACTCCTTGTCTGGGTGGTCGTTCTCGATACGCTCCTCTGGGGTTCCAATGTAAACCTCATCGTATTGGAATCCCATGATGGCCTTCTGCACACGGGCCAAGACCCAGGCGCCAGCACAGATACCAATGAACTCAAGGAAAAGGGCAACGCAAAGAAGAACGTAGGTGACGGGGTTGTTCAGGAAGGCGATGGGGTAAGCTGAGGCAGCCAATTGCCATGAGATGGAGGCAAGGATGGTGGTGATGACAGCTCCTTGGAATCCATAGTTAAGGAAGGCTTGGGCTCCGTCGGAAACTCCAAAGATGTTGTTGCCCTCACCGGGTGTGATGGTAAGAGATGTGAAGGATCCAACCAAGAAAAAGGATGCAACAACGGTCAACTGACGTCCAATCATGAATCCTGGCAAGTTCTGCCCATTTCCAGCAAACAAAAGGTCGCAGGTCTTCTTGCCGAAGAATGATGTTCCGCGCTCACTCTCGGGAAGCTTGGCAACAGCGAAGAAGGCAATTTGCATACCCTCAAGCATACCGACGATGGACATGAAGAAGAAGAGAAGGAAGACAGCAAGGCCCGGGGAGATGGAGGGGTACTTGACAGACACAGCAGTGTCACCGTTGAAAAGAGCGACCAAGGTCACGGCCAAGCAGAATCCAAGGATAGCAAGAGACATGAGAACACGTCCCCAGAAGAAGGCGAAGGTGCCACCGGTTCTGGGAGGCTCGTTGGTCTGGATGGGTTGACCAGAGATGGCAGAAAGAATGTTCTGGATCAGGTAGGACGAGTGCATAACTCCAGAGAACTCAACAGTCATGGCAACGTAGAGGGTGAAGAGAGCGAAGTAGTTGTTGATGTAGTCAATCATTTGATGAGACGCGTTCACTTGGGTCGTGAGTTGTCCAAGGATGCAAGTGAACACAATACCGGCGAATCCAATGTCGAGGAAGATGAGCTTGACAGTATCAGAAAGTCCAAGCACATCAACACTGGGATCGAGAGGGGAGGTGCACTGGTTGATGACGAACACGACGAGAAGCACCATAAACTGACGACCCATCAAATATCTGTCCAAGTTGTCGCCCTTGAATGCAAGTGCTGCGTTCTTGTAAGTGATCGGGTGGCTGTCTTTGTAAAGATCGGGGTCAACTGGGGGCAGACCGACTAGAGATGCTTGTTGCCCTTCAATCATAGAAAGCCAGACAATTGCGAGGACTGTAACAATAACGGCAACCCACGGGTTGGCATCTTTGGCTACACNTCATAGAAAGCCAGACAATTGCGAGGACTGTAACAATAACGGCAACCCACGGGTTGGCATCTTTGGCTACACGAGTGTTTCCGGTGAAAATAAGTGCTCCGACGATGGCGATGGAGAAACCCAAAAGTCCAATGGATCCTGCGTAACGGACTAGGTTCCACGGAGTGAGGGGGATATCATGGGAGGTATCAGCGCTTGGCTTGGTAGTGTCAGTCATTGTTGATGGATTGCGTCGACGGTGAAACAATTAAATGAAGTATTTAATTATGAGCTGAATTGCTGCTCTTTTGGTTGTCGATTCCATCAAGTTCGTCCATCTAGGTGTGAGGCGTTTCACACCCTCCATGATGACGGGGCTTTCTTGTTTCTCCTTCACTTTTGTTGGCTATCGGCTCTCTCTCAGCTCTCAGGGATTTTCGGCGAAAAAGTGTGCCACTCCGGAAAGTCCTGAGTGCTTCCATGAGATTAAGCCCTTTAAACGGCTCAGAGTTCTCTCTAACGGTCAATCATTACAGCCGATATATTAAAAGCGTTATTTTGCCGTTGGAATTGTCATGATCTATTTCGGTTGACGGTGGTTTTGAACGATGCCAATCTAGAGACGATTCTTTAGCAAAGACATGTGTCAGAAAAGATACGTTCATTGGATCTCTGAGATACTTATCAAAAAAAAGAAACTTGGACAGACTGTACCTAGATACAATACTACCATACCATAGTTAAAAAATATCTATGTTTGGCAGCCCGACCGACTGCCGGCCGCCACCCCTATCCAACAATATTATATATTATCATCCGTGATACCAGCGGCAATACAGTGGGGTGAGTGTGGCTATTAACCCTGTAATAGCCCGATTGATCATCGTGTCGTGTCACCAATATTGTGCACCGTGTTTGTCTGAAATAGTATAGATACGTCTGCTTCGTGCGGTTCTACTGACTATTTCAGACAAACACGATACCCAGCCGTTCCCATGTTAAGATAGTGCCAATGCAGCTATGGGGGGCAACACTAAATAAAATACCCTATTTGAGAGCTCTTTATCTTACCACTCACTTCTTCATTGTTAGATTCTGACGTTTGCATTGAAAAGATCTTCTTCTGCAGTTTCTAAAGGACCCCCAGTTTGTTAAGTGAGAGTCAATATTCATCAAGTTCTCGGCCATTTTTTAAATGACACTCTTTGACTTTCACGACCGCTCCTTTGATCCATGGGACTTCAATGACATACCCACTCAACAAAGTCCTTTGTCATTGAGTTGTTGAGAGAACGGTAAAGCGGGTATGTAAGTTGTAAGTTGAGCGCCCGAAGTTCGAAGTTCATCAAATCGGGGCTCTTTGATTTTTCTTTTTGCATGCTCTCAAATTCCTCTCACCGTGTTCATCTCACGCCATTCAACGCTCTCCGACGACCAACCATGAGCAAACGTACCACTCATCGGCCCAACAAACAACCATGAGACGCCGGTCAATCAGATCGTCCTCTCTAATCAAGTGACATCAACCCTCTCACGTCATTTCGATTTCGGCACAATTGAATATTCGTGCCTGCAACCAAGGCTCGTCCGGAGGGAAGTGTTTTGTTGAATGTAGGATGCGTGAACAATGAACAATGTTGAAGATCTGCAGACGGCTACCACCGGGTCCTAATTCTCAGGCGGCTAGTTGCTTGACAATCCTCTCGTAAAAATTTATTGGGGCAGCAAGTGGTGTTAATTGGACGAACAACATCATGCGAATTCCGTGGACGTGATGCTGTTTTCGTGGACGTATCCTCCGATCAATCAACAATCAACCGATCGTTACGATCTGATTTGTATCATCATCTTGAGGTAGAGTCAGTGGATAGGAGGAGGGTTAATCTTAGAAGACGAAACAACACAACAACCAATCATTGAGAAATGGAGAGATGATGTGATGGCGACAAGGAACATGAAAATAGATGCAACAAGACCTACTTGAAGTCAAGAAATAACATACACAATCAGCAATCAGTACCTTGGATTGGAATAGGAATAGCAACACGAAAGAAGTATATCTATTCGACGAATTTCAATTGTTAAAAGGTCGTAAACATTTAAGCAATAAATATCGACTTAATAACAAATAGTTTTACTTACAACTGTAGTTGATTTCAAGCCATTGTAATCTCGTCATTTCAAGCTTTCTAGAGCATATTTGCATGTGTAATTTGGACTTTTACAACCACATTTCCAAAGCAACTGGATTAGCATGCAATTTACTAGTAAAATTATTGGAAATTTTAAATATTGAGTCAATTGCAAAATTTGCAACAATGAGGACACAATATCTCGTGAAGGAGAGGTGCTACAGAGGCTCCCTCTTCAATTTCGAACTCCCAAAAGTAAGGAGATGTTAACTATTGAGTATGGGGAAAAAGTAGATTTTTTTAGTGTGGGCCGTTTTACTAGTTTTGCCCCCAATAACTGCGGGAAGAGACACTGCCCTGTGGCGTGTCTGATTCAGTGAATTATTACCTGTATTATGTAGATGTAAGCATCTAGCAAAGCTTGTATCAAGATTTTTTAGAAATCTTAGTTGTATAGAGATTGGGATCGGTGGGTTAAAGCAGTTTTTGTGATTTTTTTTACCTTTGATTTTTTGTCGAAATTCAGAGGTAATAGTGGTTAATTTATGCTTGGTTACCTTTAATTTTTAAAACACTTAAACATTTAGAGGTATTATTTTGCTGCAAATCATGGTCACACCTATAATTTACCTTTGTGAATCTTCTGTTGAATCTGTTGAATTTGCAGCAAAGTTCATTTCTGTGTTTTGTGTTCTGCTTCCAATCTCGGAACTTATCGTTTACTAAAACTTTCACCCTTCCCTTCCACATCAATCAACTTCGAAGCCTTAATCACTGTCATCAGCTTTATTCACTTGTTTGAATTACCATTTACTACTCAAGCCTTTGGAACTTATCTTTTTCCTTCCACATCAATCAACTCCGAAGCCCCAAGCACTGTCATCGGCTTTATTCACTTGTTTGAATTAACATTTACTACTCACAACACATAGTACTCTTTTATCAGATATCAACACCATCGGCTTCAATCACTTGTCTATCGTCATCAGATTCATTCACTTATTCGACGCAATCGTTGTCACCTTTGATATTAACAACACTATCGAGACAGATACACTTGTTCAAATCAACATTTCTTGAACTGTGGCTTCAATCACTTGATGACTATTGTCATCAGATTCAATAACTTATTCGTTCATCACCATACCAACATACCAACCCGACGAAACCATCAAGACAGATTCACTTGTAGCAGGAGCATTGTGAAGTCAAGGAAAGTTTGTTTTAAAAACTTGATTCAGATGGGTGGTAATAGGTAATAGTATCCCATAACAAGGCCGGAGAAAGATCAATGATTGACAAATAGTATACGAATGTGTCGCATTTATTCAATTCCATTTCAAATTGACTAACACCTAAACCATACACATTGGGCCCAATGTGGATCACAAAGAATACCACAGAAGAAGAAGCCTCGGATGAAACATCATGATAAAGGCCATGCAGGCCAAAAATTTGAGGGTGCGTGTTGGGCGGGAAAGAAAAATAACGCGACTCATCAAGTAAATCCCCCCCTCAAATTGACATGAATAACATCATCAAACAAGCCAAACCATGACAACTTTACGTTATTAGGCATCATGATAAACTATTATTAGGAGTGTAATGTATTCATGGTCAAGACATATTACGCCTTTTGAGAAGAATCTGAGAACTTAGTTAGTGCACTTTACTAGTAGCTGGTAGTGATAAACATTAATAACTGAATACTAATCAATTTAGGCTAGTAAACAATCTCATTGAAGTGCCAATAGAAGGTTAGGCTGTAATGATTGGCCAAATTCATCCACAAGACAAAGTTATGGCAATGGATTGGTCCACAATTTGGCCCTATTTTCTTTGATTTTTGATTGTGCACCCTCAAATTTAGACGATTTAGGGGGGCTGCATGGCCTTTATTATAACCAAGATCACCTGATTCGAAGTGTTCTGCCTCAAGTATACATGGACATGGGATAATGCGTGCACTGGAATGAGAGACCTTTCCAGGGGACAATATCTGAGCTTCAACAAAATGGGAAAATTGAATAGGACTGTTGTAATCATCCAATCCCCTTCTCATTATGAAGTAACTATGATTTGCCTTCTGGAGCTCTTCAAAGCACTTACTATGTGGACCCAAAGAAGTAACACCTTGATTAAGTGCGGAAGTCCGACTGTTCAATTCTAGTTTAATATCTTTCATTTCCTTGCCCAAGTTAACAACCAGTTCTTTTAACTCCGCTACTACGGTCGCAATAGAACTTTGCTACGAGGCTTCGCTTGACCCATTGCTAATAAAATACTTCACAGCAGACAACACAGCTCAGCATCAACTGATTCCTTAACATAAAAAAAATCAGTACAATTAACAAAACAAAACATTTCTGATGACAAGTTTTACATAGAGTTCTCACATCATCATCCGTAGTCGAAACCTGGTGCTTAGTTTCATTTTACGGGCGGGTAATTACCCTATTTTTACTGGGTATCTCTGATTTGAGCCAGAGGCAGGTAGAGTTCCCTTACCACATTAAAATTACCCCCTTCTCTGCTCTTCACTTGCATGCCCCCTTACCCTCAGAGATATACCTACTACATACAGAATTGTCTTTGAAATTACCAATGAGGACATGAATAACAGTACCACTATATGAATAGCTGGTAGCAGCATCATAATAGTCTTTCAGAAATTCTATATGTAGGCCATATAGCAACTTTACCTTTTTTCAGATTACCCTGAGGGGGTCAAGGTAAGGGCAGGTAAAGCCTTACCCTCAACTTTACCGGGTATATACCGGGTAATTACAGGGTAAAGGTAAATTTGTACCCTTAATTACCCTGCTCCAAACAGGTAAAGGGTAAAATGAAACTAAGACCTGGTGCATAGCTCTTAAGAAAGTATTCGTGAGCTACCAAGGAAATAAATAATAACATAAATAGAAGCAACAACAAACTGAAAAAATATATTCTAAATGAATAATAATACACGACATGACTTTCACATGACTCACATCATTGGGATTTGATCCTGGAAATTTTTCCTTCAGGTACTGAAGTACTTGCTTAGCAGCGATAGCTTCTTCTTCGGTGAGAGTACTATGAATGGTTACTACCGTAGTATTATCATTAGGAGGACCCTGATTCAATTGTTGACTCATTTCTGATGTAAGTGAAAATAAATGAGGACAAGAACGAATAAGGATATGTAAGAATGATATAAGCACATGTAATAAGACACTCACCGTGATAAAACCTGAGGACGTTGATGACGATTCGATTAGACGGTGTCGATGGTTTCGATGGTTGGCTTCGATGTTATCGATGGTGTCGACAGTTTCGATGGTTGGCTTCGATGTTATCGATGGATTCGATGGCGTTGAATTAAAGCTGAGGACGTTGATGCCGATTCGATTGGACGGTGTCGATGGTGTCGATGGTTTCGATGGTTGGCTTCGATGTTATCGATGGTGCCGACGGTTTCGATGGTTGGCTTCGATGGATTCGATGGTTTTGAAGAGGGTATGATTGCCTTGCCAGAGACCTAATGTTGTTAGCTTGCTAAACTAATATTAGGGTGAATATTGTCCTTAATGGTTTACACTGTTTGCGAATTAAACATTTACCGGACTGTGGCATTACAGTTTCGCCCAGCGAGGGCTCATCTGCTGTTCAATGGTCGCTCCGGGGGTGCAACGTGTAAGTGAAGCAAGTCAAAGCTCCTGACTCAACAACTGTGTCACAAATAGGATCCATTCACATCATAAATACTGTACAAATGGAGAAAAGAATTCTCTAGTCACGCGTGACAGGAGATTCAGTAAAAACTCCAGCTATCCACAAAATCACTGACTTGTCAGTGAAAAAGTGATTAGCAAATACTTTTTTTGGGAATGCAGAGGCTGGCCGCGGGGACATCAGCTCCACTGTGCCAAGTGTTCTGAGACTGATATCCCCCTACCGTCGATGTC
>JALLPH010000334.1:0-28090 GCA_036939855.1 Cyclotella choctawhatcheeana
AAAATTTATCACGACAGGTAAAATGATTTCAACTCATAAAGGTAGGGTGAAAACGGACGATTGCAGATATTAGCCTGGGGAGATAATGGTTCCATTATCTGATTTCATATTTACAAGGCGAGGCCGAGACGTTACGAAAGAAGGAGGAATTTGTGAGTGTGATTATTTGTACTCACGGGGTACCAACTGATGAGGAGGGAAAGACTTGGGAGGATGTTACCAAGGATTTTATTGATAGTATCCGTAAGTGTAGAAGTTTAGTACGTGTGTGTAGCAAACTTACTCTTGTGCTTACATTCGTCTTCCACACTCATGGAACTTTCCGACTAATGTATTTACGCCAAAACCTAAAACAAAAGTGTCACTATCCAATCTACCAGTCAAAATCATATTCAGACTATGTACCGATAATGATGATGTCATTAACTTCTTTTCAGCATTGGGTGCTACATCTAATTGTGGCTGTTGTGATGTATTGGGTGAGTTTATATGGTTTTTGTGTTAAAGAGGGAGCATGAAATGTATATCATATTATACATTGTGTTCATTGTCGAGATAAATTATTCTGACCACATTTGCATCACAACATCATAACAAAAAGACGACTTTTGGGGAGAGGCCATGGAAGTCTATCTACACAATCCATGGCTAACGGCATTGGTATACACAGAATTAGAGAAGCAGGTCTCGGCACGGAACTCATGGACCTCCTCGACGAAAAGTCGTTCAGTATTGAGGAAGTACGAGATTTTTGTGTCGAGCTCTTCATCGGTTCTAAGAATGAATTATCATTACGTAATCCCAATCTTGACTTTAAGGGATTTAGCGATGATTTGGGAGCTGCCAAGAAGAAGGAAAGTTTGGTGTGGAATCCCATGAAGAAAAAATTGACACCGTGGATTGATGTTCAGAAGATTAAACTCATGTTTGAAAAGTCGATGAATGAAAAGAATAGGGACAGGAAAGCTTATGGTAAGAGCGCATCTCAGGATGATTCAGGAGATACTCGTGTGAGGTCTAATGTTAGGAGAGCTGAAAGGAGCAGAGGTTTTGCAAAATCAAAAACAATGCTGCAGAAGTTCCCGAAAATAAAAGGTCTGCCACTAATGATTCGCGTTCAAGGGAACGGAGCAGGGGCAGAGGTTTGCCAAAATCAAAAACAATGCCTGCAGAAGTTCCCGAAAATAAAAGGTCTGCCACTAATGATTCGCGTTCAAGGAAAGTTTCAAACATGGATGAAGATAATGGGTCCAAAGCCAAAGATCTTAAGGAATACATGCAACAATGGTCGCATGAGGCACCCGACTGCAAACAGCTTAAACCACTCCAAGTCCTTCTAGTGAATGTGCCCGATCTCTTCCCACCCAAGAATAAATTTGTCGAATCACATGAATACTACTTAAAATGGAAGGTATTTCCTGACTTGAGCGGAGAAAGTGGCGATGAATTGAAAGAGTTGTTACGACGTGCCAGTAGAAAGAGTAGTTGTTTTTACATCCCGATAAACTGCCTAATGATTTGACGAAGAATCAAGATGAGATGTTCAAGACTATTTGGAATGTGATGCTGGAAAGTGAGGCTGCCACTTTCCAATGAATTGTATACAAGTCGAAGCGATAACATGTGTTAAGAGTTGAGAGATATTGTGAGTTTTGGAGAAGACACATGATACGAAGAACTAGGTGTGGGCCTCCCCAAAAGTGGAGTGCAATAGAACGACCATTTCGACCAAAGTAAACATCAACACGCTCTTTTGATACTTCTTCTTCCAATGTCCCAATGCTCAAGAGAATATCAATAGAGCAGTAAGTAAAAATAACAGGAGACTAACTTGGGTATCTATACAGTCCACAACAATCTAAGGTCGACAGGAAAATCAAAGCATCTCCTTCTAACCCATAGCAAAGGGGTTGTCATACCCTCCTTGATTCTGACTTCCCATAAATCCCATTCCACCGAACACATCGGTATTGTTACTTGGAATTGCTCCATCTTTGTAATGATCATAACCATTTGATGAAGGGGCTTCTGTCGGTTGCATGGACGCTGCAGTTGCATGTTCCAACTCAGCCTGTTCTGATTTCTGTCGGAGTTCTTCTGCCAACTTTCTTGTTGATTCGGATTCTCTGTACATTGAGTAGAAAACGAAGTGCATTGAGAAATATGAGTCGAGATTAGACATTTATGGATGACAAGGAACACGGCAAGCAATACTGGACTTACTTCTGCGCTGCCGCTAGTTGTTCCCGAGCTTCATTTGCTTTCTGACGCTGCAAATTGGCCTCTTCCTGAGCAGCCGCCACCTCCTTCTTCTTCTTACTTTTTCCGGTAAATGATCCTTTTTTCTTTTCTGCCGCATGTAAATTGTCTTCGGCCTGTTTGGCAATCATTTCAAGATTCTGCACTTGTTCGGAGAGCGATTGCACAAGCTCTTTGGATTGTCGAAATGATTGCTCTGCCTTGAGAGCTTCTTTTTGAATGGCTTTGACTTCGGCGACTGTGGGTGATTTTGGCACATTAGGGGGTGGCACAGGCACAGGTGCCACGGGGGTTGGTGCTGGAGCATGGAATGCATCAGGTTGTGCTGCTGGGATGGGCGGTGCGCCCATTCCCATGGCTCCCATACCCATCAGATCTATTCCGTAGTCGTATCCTCCCGATGATGGTGCTGGAACCATGGCGTCAGAGGGAGGCGTCGCTCCCATGGGAGAAAAGCCACCAAAAGAAGGAGCAGGCTGAGCAACGCTGGGATTGCCTCCCATGGAATGGTGATCAGATGCTTGGTATCCAAAGGATCCATGAGAATCATGCTGCATCACCATGTTGCCTCCAAAGGATTGTTGATCGTTCGTATATGCACTGTATTGCGTGGGAGCAGGCTGCTGCATAGCACCCGCAGGTTGCTGAAAGCCGTTAGTTACCGAATGAACACTTTGCGTATCCTCCGCCTTCTTCGACACTGAATCTCCATCCCCACCCCAATTCCCGTACGAATGGGAAATGTCCGACATTTCTCGATTATGAGATTGTGTCACATGCGTCACCGGTGGAACAACCGGGGCCGCATCCCATGAAAACAAGTCCTCGTTCTCCCCCGCGGGTGTTTCGGGCTGAGCCTCGGCTTCTGCGGCGGCAGCCGATGCTGCCACTGCATGAGCGTTTTCTTTCATCATGGCCTCGTTGGCTTCGTTCACGGCCTCGTTGGCCGCAAGGAGTGAATCCTTGATATCACGAGTGTCCCTAATGGCCGTCTCCAATGACCTTACAATGAAGATATACATGAGAGTTTTCAATTCTAACATCAGTCCAATACAAATAGATGGCGTACAACACAAACACTCACTCCTTCTTTTCCTTCTGAGCCTTCAACACCCCCAACGAATCCTTCAACCTACCCTTCGCCTCGGCCACTTCATCCTTCAACCCACTCAACTCCATCGACAATTCGGCAATACCCGATGCCAACTCCCGCATCTCGGCCTGCGCCTCCCGTTCCTCCTCGCTGACCAAACTGGCCTTGGCACGAAGGGACACGCATTCCGCCTGAAGTTTTTGATGTGCGGTACGTAATTTTTCGAGTTCCGTGTTGAATTCTTCGTCTTCCTTGATTTTTCGAGAGGAGGCCGAGGGACTGTAGAGTAGTTGGTTATTGTTATTGGTTCGTTGAGATGTCACGGTGGGAGCGGGTGATGTCGGCGGTGCGTGAGAAGATTTGAATTTCGAAGTGTGTGGTGACGTCGGTGCAAATTGTAAATTATGTTGAGCGGTCACCCTCGATGGAGTGGGCGGTTGGGGTATGGATCCGCTCGAGGTTTTTGTTTGATACGATGCTGTATGGTTGGAAACATTGCCGTGATTTGTCATTCCTCCGCCGCCGCCCATGACACTACCACCGGAAGTTTGATGAATGGTACTTCCTCCGACGGTACTGTATTCATCGACATCTTCCACGGGAGAATTACTGAGTCCGGCAAATGCGTCGTCTATCGTTTCTCCACCAACGGGAGGTTGCTGTTGAATATTGCCAGCGTGTTGTTGTTGTTGCTGTTGTTGGTATTCCGATTGCTGCACTCCCATTTGCGAATGGACATTTCCCTGTCCCATCATCATCATTTGTTGTCCCCCCTGCTGTCCCATCATTTGATTCATTTGTTGTTGATGCTGCTGCACCCCGTAAACGGGAGGAGGAGGCAATCCACCATTGTTATTGTACATCATTCCTGCCTTATCCGGCGAGGGTATCCCCCCCTCAGGTGATTTTGGCGTGGTAACAACTTGTTGCTGTTGTTGTTGTTGCTGCTGCGAATAATTATTGACAGTACCACCGCCCAAAACACTCTGTCCCCCCATCCCACCCAGCTGTTGCTGAGATTGCATCATCTGTAATCTACTCCTATCCAAAACACTCTTTAAACTCCCCGGCAAGATCTCCGGCATACTTAAATTTTTCTTGGTAACGCAGACAATCAAATGCATGGCTATACAAAATTCCATCATGTCCAATTTGTTATCGACGGGATCGTTATCCGATAATGTCCAAATGTGTTTGAGAGAAGTGTTGTCTAGACCCGATTTGGAGAAGAGGGCTACGGCTGCCGGACCGTGTACGTATAGCTGTTGCTGTTGGTTATTGTTATTAATGTTGGTGTCATTGTCGGGAGTGGCATAGGCGGGAAAAAGCAAGGAGTAACGCGATTGTTCGGCGGGTGTCATGGCGTACGGATCGGTGTGGGCATTGGCAACGGTTAATGCCGTGGAGGGTGTGTGCGATAGCGGTTGGATTTGGGAGATGGATTGAGTGGGACGGAGGGGTGATGCCATGCCTTCTTGCTGCTGAGGCTGTTGCTGTTGTTGCACCATTTGAGGCTGCTGAGTTTGTTGCTGAGGCTGCTGTTGTTGCTGTTGCTGCTGTTGACCAGTCGGCAACACAATCCCCTCAAAATACGGAGGTCTCATCGTCATCATCCCCTCACCACCACCACCACCACCATCCAACAAGACATTTCCCAAATCTTTATCCACCGGTCTTTTTCCATTCTGAAACAATTGAATCAACCGTACCGCCACGATAAATTTATTCTTATCCAACGTATTATTGGTGGGATTGACGTCCGATAATCCCCATATAGTTTTTAATAGATCGACGGGTAATTTGGATGTGGAGAGGAAGGATACGGCCGATGGGCCGGTGATGTATCCGGTGTTTTGGGGGTCGGCTGCGGTGAAGAGCGCTTCGTAGATTGGCTTGAAACAGATTAAACAGAGAGAGACGTGTGGTGTTAGATTTTATTATTGTTGGTAAATTCAAAATGGCAAGAGGTTCACAATAATCGAAAGGCAACGCTTTCCAAAAAATGAAATAATAGTAACAATGCATCGAGACAAATTATTATTGTTGCCGTATCCTCTGTTTTAACTCACCATCTCATTGGGAGGCGGAGTGTACGTGTATTGAGTGGATTGAGCCATGGTTATTATTCAAACTGCTGTTATTGTTATTAGTTGTTATTTACTGATGTAATTGATAGGATTTGTCAGTGCGGTAGTGTGGCTGTGGATATCTAATCTGGAGAGGCGGCCGTCATGGTCGCGTCGCCGTTTCTTTCGTGCATTGTTCAAGGGGAATCGATTTTGGTATCTTTGGTATCTTTAGGTCTAAGCCAAGAGATGTGAGTGGGATATGGGAGAGTAAGGAGGCCTCGCTAGCCGTTAGAGGCAGCAATTCATGCATCATAGCGTGGCGGTCACCATCAGGGGTTGCTAATCGTCAAAAATTCTTCCGCCTGCATGCCTGTCGATTGGCAGTCGTCCTCTGAATGTGACGCCTGCCTGTCCTCGCCTGACAGTCGCAGGCGTCTCACTTTTCCTCGACTGTCGACTGCCACACGACTGCCACCTGTCCCCACTATAACTTTNGACTAAAATTCAACAGTCGCCAGGCAGTCGTCTGATGGGGCAGGCGACTGCCTGCCTACGACTGCCTCCTAATTTTGACACTGTCGCGCCTGCCTGCCTGCAACTGCAGTCACAGGCGAGAAATGAGGGGACTACCCGCCTGTCGACTGCGACTGTCATGACGATTAGCAAACCCTGGTGAGGAGAGAGATGTTTACTTTTCCCGCTCAAAATTGATGGGTTGTTGTTGGTTGTTGGTTGTTGCATTCGAACCAGCTGATTCGAACACTACCATACACCGACTCTTGTGCTTGTTGTTGTTGATTGAATTGCAAATCTTAGTGACAATGTCGTCTTCATCTTCATCATCACCGCCTCCAGAGCCACTGCAGCAACAACATGTGCCGCAGCTATCAATCTACCAATCCATCATGTCACACACTCCAAAATCACCCCTGTCTTCATCCGCGTACAACGCCATGTCTGCTCTACACCACCCCGTACAACTTTACGGCGAAACATCTCCCACCGCGACACCGGCGGATTTAGATCCAACATCCTCACGATTTCCAACATTAGGTGCACTAACAATGCATGTGCTACCCTATCCTCAGGCGTGGTCCACAGCCAGCGCCGCACCGCAGCAATTACCCCCCAATTTCGACTGGGTCTCCGAATCTTGCGGAGCCAAGGCCGCCATCGGCGTGATAGGGGGAGGGGCCATGGGATTGGTCATGGGTGTCTTTATGGGAGCATTGACGGACATGACTCCTCCCGTAACTATTATTGATGGGAAAGAAGTGCCGCAAGCACCTCTCAAGGAACAGATGCGTACCACGTTACGAGCTACTGCTGAAAAGAGTATGTATTGGTGTAGACAATTTGCATTCATTACGGGAGTATTTGGTGGTAGTGAATGTTTGGTTGAGAAGTATAGAGGGAAGCATGATGTTTGGAATCAGGTTATTAGTGGGTGTGTGACTGGGGCAGCTATGCAAGCCAAGTCGGGTCCACAAGCGTCTGCTATGGGATGTGGGGGCTTTGCTGCTTTCAGTTTGGTCATTGACTCAGTTATGGGGAGTTATTAAGTCTTGAGATTGAAAATGCACCATTGTATGATGCTTCGTTTGATGGCGTAATAATGATCTTATGCAGCATTAATTTTGTTGTTAGATCAGATGAGAAATGAAAGCTTTGTTGTATACTTTCACTTATGCAAACATTTAAAAGCTATGAAGTTTATTTCGTAATAAATGCACAAATGAAAAAGCTACTACACATCAAATGAAGTATCCAACTGCAACTCAAATAAAATCAATTACAATTGGGCCAATATTTCTTCAACTTCATTGTCAGCCTTTTCAATCTTTTTCTCAGCAGCATCTTCAGAATCTTCTTCCTCTTCTAGATTACCTTCGTCCATTTTCTTTACGGGCGATTCTGACATTTTTTCTTCGCCCATTGGCACAAAGAGTTCATTCACTGATTCTACACTCTTGACAATCAACTTATGATTTTCTGTCAATCGAATACCCGCCTTATCGCCTTCAATATCTTCCATCCCCAATTCTAAGGCAGAAATCTCATAGTACTGCTTGGGTGCCAAGTTCTTCTCCAACCATTCCCTCGGAATAGTACTTTTCAAATGGTGTATAGTGGCTCGTACTCGAGGAGGGATTAATTGACACAAATCCAGATGTTTATGTTGCATATCAGCCACTGTTCCGTACAATCTGCTGATGGAGGATGGGTAACATACACTCCGTTCGGCTCGTGACTTTAGCGGTTGATTTGCGCAGTACACGCAGCGCAGTCCCACTCGTATGGGGACAGCCTTTGATTCATCGAGTTTCCCTTTAAATTTAGGATGGGTATCTTCGGTGGGAAGTGTTGTGAACAGTTCCAACAGTCGACTTCGGATATAGCACGACTTCGCACTCAATGCATTCAAATCGGCGGTAGGATCACCAATGAAGTAGGTGGTACGATCTGTGTTGATGGGGAATTCTTGACTGAGTGAAATAGGCGGTAAGTTCGTTGGGATGGGGACAGCCACACGATCTTGATGCTTTTCCTTCTTGTTACGAAGTTTCTTACTCTTAACGGCCTTTGCTGTTGGTTGCGATGGAATAGTCAAGTTCACAACAGGAACAGCGGGCATCGTGGGGAGAGAGGAATACGATCCATCATACTTATTCCAGTACTCCTCGACAAACTTTTGGTAGTAAGGGTTGTCCACGGGTGGAGGAGGTGGTGGAGGAGGCGGTGGGAAGAGGAATGGACGAGCAGCACTAGCTGAATCAGCGACGGACTTGACAGGACCATTCTTTTTTGGGGAAATACCACGTTTTGGATTGGCGGTGCCGACCTTGGCTTTCTTGACTGGTGGCGACTTGGAGTTGAAAGGGATTGCTCGCACCATGCCTGTTGTTACAGCAAATATTATTATTCAAGCAGTCTTTCTAGCAGTCTATCAGCTTAGGCTCGTTCTGTCAAGAGAGATATTTCGGCCGGTGCCGGTATTATTATTTTTAGACGGTATTTCTGTCCGTCGCCCGTTAAATACTGCGTGATATATTCTTGACAGACACCAAACAACGATGCCGCGGTATTTCTTCCGCTCTAGAATTAACAGCACTCCTGCAGTTAATAATGATAATACAATTAATTGGATTGACATGATATACAACATAATTAGTTTCTAGCTGTTCATTATAATTGTTATAATTTAAATGCCAATTCATTGTTCCTCTGCTTAGGTTGATTGTTGTTTCAGCCAGCGGCTCCCCCACTTACGCTCTGGCTGGTTAATTGTTATGTTCTGTGTTCTGCACTTCCCCCTTCCCCTCCAATCCCCCTCAAACTACATTTTATTGCTGTGTATTAACGCCGGCGGCGAGTTAGGCCGTGTTGCATGACCGAAAGCCGACGGCCGATCTAGCCAAACACTTTGTTTTTGCCGTGACAATTCGTGGGTGGCGGCTAGCCGGCAGTCACGAAGGCAGTTCGAATCCCACTATTCGTAGCCGCCTATCAGCGCGGAGGCGGAGGCGGGCGGAGCTATGGAAAGGAGAGGCGGGCCATGACGGAAGAGGGGCCAAAGCCGAACCCGAACATAATCCTCTCTCGGGTCTCGGGCGACGTATTAATGGCAGCTGCAAGGCGTTGCAGCCACAGAGGCAGTTGGAAAGTCGCGAGCGGCGTTGGATGGAGAGCTGGCTGTGGGCGGCAGTGGCGGTGTGGGTGCCATGGTTGTTTCGGCAGCGGTTGTTTCGTTGTTGGTAGGTGTGGTTGCTGCAGCGGTTGGAAAAATACCGAGCCAAATACCGCGAGAAAACCTCCTCATTTTCTACTCCGAATCGAGGAGGTTTTGCTCGGTATTTGCTCGCGGTATTTTTTGCTGACGTGTCATGACGTCAAAACAAAATACCGAGCGAAATACCGAGGCAAATACCGCGACAAAATCTCTTGACAGAACGAGCCTTAGTTCTGGATGGCTTTTAGGCGGGGACGATTTAATCTTTCCAAGTTTCAGAAGTTTAGGTGCCCAAAGGGGGGGGGGCCTACTAATAACTTAGTCTCTAAGTAATACAGTAAGTATGTAAGTAAGAACAGTAATTCATGCGTTGGTAATCTTGATTATATCGCCTTAGGTACTAAGGTATGTATAGTAGCTAGGTTTACTAGTAAATAACTAGTGTGGGGGATAAAATAGGGGTGGGGGTAGCCAAACCTCAAAATCCGGTCATTTGGGGGGGGGTCTATCTGAAACTTGGGAAGATTAAAGGCTACTCCCTACCTAAGGGTTAAAGTGTACCCCAAACAAATCGAGCCTAGAGGTAGCGTGTAGCGTTAGGAAGTGTACCCCCGCGGGGGGGTCACTTCCTAGCACCTCTCGCTGTCCGCTCCCGCGCCCACCACGCGCCCCACAACGTTTGGCACTATTTTTTTGATTTGGCACATACTTCTACACAGGAATTCATACGATTCCCCAAGCTTGAGAGTCAACCAAGCACAACCTCGCTTCTGCTCATTTTTTGCTCTTGGCTTGGATGAACTGTGTCTTCACAATCTGACTTCCCGATCCTCGCATCAATAATAATAGAAGCAAATCTCTAAGATGAAACTCGAACTCTACATAATCCTTTCGGCAGCAGTCGCAGCAGTCTCTACTGCCCAGTTCAATAATTCAAAACGATTGCGATCCGCAGCTAGTTATGAGTGGGGACGTCAAAAACAGATCATACCTCAGATACATGCGCGTTCCCTCGAATCATCAATGTCATTTTCCATGCCAGAAATAGAAGATATTGTATTCGATTTCGATTATACATCCATGTCGATGATGTCAGTCTCCATAGAGAATGCCATGAGTGTTGCGCCGGAGGAAGCGATCGAATCGCCTATGAAATCAAGTGGATTGCCAGTGGCTGAGACAGAGCTCCAATCCAAGGGGCCGCATCAAACGGAATCTACTCAGATGAAGCTAGAGTAAGTTTTCTCCAATATGAGACATCATGTATAGTTCAGTCTCTACAAAAACTGTATCTCACACATTTTTTGTTGTTAGTGCCAGTTCGGCAACTTCACCCAAAATCGTCATTGGTTTGGCAACCGCATTAGCCTGTACTTTCGCCAGTATGATTTGAAACTCGAATAGATGAATATGTTAATTTTCTTGGAGTATACATAGCTAGAAGATAACTCTGTTGATGTATCAACCAAGTAGAGAATTGAGAATTAGAGTACAACAAGCCCGACGGTATTTGTACAGACATGGAAGAGGCATCTTATTATTTGTTGTGCTGTGACAATGGTTTTATATGTAATATTTTGAAAACGATAAATAGTAAGAAATATGTGGCAATATGACAGCTTTCGACTCTTATGCTGTTGGTGAACACCAAGTGAAAGTGGTGCTGTGAGAGAAACTAGCAAATTAATCGTTTTGATGATTAGAACTTCACCAAATAAAAACTTCATGGAAACATTCATATCTAGTGAATACGTAAATAGGTTGCGACTTCAGCCAAATATCACACTTAGAAAATATCCACAGCTACAATTATTGAGTAGGTACATCCCTCTCTCTCTCTCTATCTCTTCTCACTAACAGTGTCTAACCCTATGTGCAATTGTCATTGCATTAGATTTCTCTCCGTCATCTAGACAGTCTTCCTTTTCGCCAAGAATTAGTAGATTCAATTTGATTTTGGTTTGCTTAGTTCTTAACACCCACTGGCGTGCCTGGTGACGGCTTTTGACTCTCGGGAAGACCATCGGCAATTGCATTCCACACTTTCTCCATTAGCTCATCATCAGACTCACCATCTGTAGGGATAGGCTTTCCAATTTTAACAACAGCTTTTGGTCTCCAATTTGATGGCTTCGCGGGAAAGGCGTAATCCAAAGGTTGGACCTTATCAGCATACGCAATAGAGATGGGGACAATACTTGCACCTACAGACTGTGCCATTTTGAATGCTCCCATCTTGAAACTACCCATACGACCAGTCTTGGTCCTAGTGCCTTCGGGGAATGTGACAAGGCTGACCCCATCCTTCAAGCATTGTACTCCGGATTTGAATGCAGTCATTTGGGATTTGCGGTTTGTCCGGTCAAGGAAAATGTGACCTCCAAGTTGAATGGCCTTTCCAAGAATGGGCACTTTCAACAGCTCCGCTTTTGCAATCATTTTGTAATTGAGAAAGCCGAAAATTCGACACACGTATGGGATGTCCATCCAACTTGCATGATTTGCAACATACATGGCAGGTTTCAATTTCTTGCCCACCTTGCCATTCTTATCGACCTCGCGTAACACATCCAAGTTCTCCATTCCTTCGACAGAAGGCCACATTCCAAACAGCGGCATTGTGATCAAACCCCAGGTGTAACCAATGTTAATGGGAATGCGTCGGAACGGATCAAGCTTGCCTAACCAATCACCTGGCATTTTTCGAAGAAGTCCATACAAAGTCAATGCTGGGTACCAGAAGAAAACACCCCAAAAAACTTCCCACGCTCCGTAGATTGCTCCGAATGCATTGATTTTCAGTTTGCCTATTTTGATTGCTAAGTATAGGAATAGAAGGTTTAGGTTTAAGAGTCAGTGATGAATGTAATTCACTTCTTCTATCTTATGTATAATAAATTATAATGAATAGTTCGCTGAGCTCACCTGGGCCGTAATTAATGCTGTCATTAGCCTCACCAAAGGATGATGCATCCGATGCAATGGATGCAGAAGAATACAACTTTGTCGATCTGAGTGACTTGATGGGCGAGTTGAATGAAGTAGCGGAGGGGACAGCAGAGAAACTGTTGGCGCCGTGATTGGCCACCAATGCAAAGCTTGCTAGGATGGCTGTGAATCTCATGATGTTGAGTTGCTAGTTCCTATTTGCTATTTGCTATTAGAATGAGACCAGTTGAATCTAATGAGTATCTAAAGCAGCAGACCCAACGCAACGTTTCCATTGGGGCAAATCCATAAAGATACGATGATGCCGCCCGCCGTCTCCGATACATTCATAGAGTCGTTTGTTCGCGGCGGCTTCTTGCGTTTACGGTGTACGTTTTTGCGTTGGACACGTCACACAACCGACCCACCTATCTACCATAGATATCATCTAGATATGGTATCATAGATACTACACATACATACCATCTCGCTTTTCATCCTTCCCTCGCATTTTTTATCAGGTCCGATCTTTCCATGTTTTATCGAAAGATCGCCTGGAAAATGAATTATGTATGAGTTACGGCCTTATTCAGTCGTGCCCAACCAACCTACCTACAAGAGCCTACAAGCTACAAGCTACAAGACCCCAACAACGACCAATGAATGAGAATCATGCGAACACAACGATCGCATAACGCTGAATAGCAGGATAAAAATATACTTATACCACATATAACTAGACAGATAGGCAGCAATCGAAAGCCATGCCTTCCAAAGCATTGACATTATACCAAGATGACAAACATCAAAGTCTCGCCATGGCCTACGCCAAGTCCTGCACGGACCCCATCGACTTTACTCCAATATTCAATGAATTGCAATCCTACAAAAACGAGAATAACGGTAGCTTAACAATACCCCCAAGCCATCTATCCTACGCTACCATTGTTGATTGCTTGGCGGATAACAATGTGGACTCCGCCATACGAAAACGATGGCTTCAGTTTTATTCGGCCGTACAATCTCTAGAACTTGGACACGAACTACCAGCATCCAATAATATGGATCTGGTTAAATGGATACAGACTCAATTAGACCATATGGCTTTATACAAGGATGGTTTGCCAAATCCATTAGATACGAGGCAAATTGAGATGCTCGGGGAAATTGGAGTTCAGAGTTTGTTAAAGTTGAGATCATTGGCAGAACAAAAGTTCATTGAGCGGAGAGAAGCAAATCGTGATTCGAATGATGGTGACATTTTTAGAGCGGATACTGATAGTATTGATGAATCGAATGCAGCATTAGCTGCTGAGATGGTCAATGGGGCTAAAAATGACGAGTCGGTCGCTCATGTGAAAGTAAAAGAAGAGGAGACACACGAGTCACAATATGCACCTGTTATTGCAATCAAACACGAGACTGCAAATGACGCCGGGATGCAAAGTACAGAACAAAAGGTGCAATGCAAGCCGGTAACTTTGAAAGGTAAATGTGATATATGCCGTAAGAAGGACGGCCACCAGGGGCACAACCTACAACAATGCAAAGACTGCGGATTAAAAGTGCACGAGTTGTGCTATGGTCTCATTACAACAGACGGCAAGAATCCTGATTTTATCTGTCATGCATGCAAAGCTGTTGGAACTCAAATAGAAGTCAACGTGCCATCGAGTATCGGTCCTATCACTTCCAAGAAGAAAAAACGTGAATACATGACACAAGACAAGCGTCCGACTGAATGTATATTGTGCAGCCACGATGACGGGAGTATTCATGCAATGCATCCCATTTGGGACACGCATGGTGAGGACGGGAGGCAATTGGTTTTGCCAAAGACAAGATATGGGGAGAAACGATTAGCGTGGGCACATACTCTTTGCGCATCTTTTATCTGCTCAAACAAAGAAACAGCGGGCTGTGTATATGGGTTGGATTCAAATTATGAATACCATACTGGCGACGACGAGGAAGATAGCGAAAAAGATGACAGTGATGAAGAAGATGTGTCGGGAGACGATTCTGGTGGTGAACAGGATGGCTCAGGAAACAGTGAACACAATGTTGATAGTGTATCTGATACAAAATCCACTACCGACGATGAAGATGTCAATCTTAGCGGCGTTTCAGCCTATGCAATCGCTGCCGAACCATTTGATGATTATGTCGCCATTATCAATCAATATCGTAAGCTGAAATGTATATTTTGTGGGAACGATGACAAAAAGTCATTACGCATCCCAGTTCAATGTGTTGTTAATGATGAGAAGCCACATGCAGAGTATTTTGAATTCAAAGAGTGGCGTCAAAACCATGCAAAGCAACATGCGGAATCTGGATTTTGTGAAGACAGAGAGGCTGTATGTTCCGTCGCAATGCACGTGGGATGTGCTCGCTGGGGTGCTGATCTGGAGAATGTGGCCGGGAAGGCAGCACATCTTGTCTACTTTTATACCGGCAGACAGCAAGGTGATGATGATACTGAAGTGTTTGGAGAACCTGTGGCTAATTGTTATTGCCCAGCACATGCTCGTGAAGTTATCCTCGGAAACCCTAAGAATGCAACTAAGCTACCGACTCAAGATCAAATGAACAGTGAAATGCATTTGAAAAGGAAGAGTTCTAACTCATCTGGGCAACCTCCAAACAAACGTAACAAAACAAATCCTCAGAGAGAGACCCCTTCAAGAAAAGCTCCTTGTGACACGGCTAAAATGGCTCCACAGATGAATGACGACCACAAATCATCCGGCAAGAGGAATACTGCGGCAGCTGTATCGCAAGGCAAAGTGCCCAGCAAAAAGAAGCTCAAAACTGTTCCGCGGAAACGGAACCACAGCAAACCATTTGGCAAGAGGGAATCTACTGTCGCGATATCAGATATCAAAGATGAGGATTTTGTGGTTTTAGGCAGAGCAAGCAAAGCACTGTCACAGAAGCGTGCTGAAGAAGCTAGGAAGGCGCAAACCATCAGTCTACTTTCGGCAAACACGTCAAACTCAAATGAGACCCAAGTTCGAGTCGCAACAATGAGCCAACAAAACAGCTTGAAAAATATTCTTGGCAAGGTATCACATCCTGCTGCTGCCCATTCGCGGCCACCACAGCAAGCAAGAAGTAATCCAACACACCCTGTACAATTTTCAGGGACCCTCGAAGCTCCAGCTGCTCACACAACTTTTTCAAATGGCGTGTCGAGGTTGAACCATCTTGATAATTCTTCGGCCACCGTACGATCGTCAAATCGCGCTCCAGCGCCAGTTGGTATACTGAAGAAAAAGGGACCGGGTCCGATAGTGGACTCTTACACAGCAAATGACAGCATGTAAGCAATAGAACATACCAAATTCCGTCTTATCGTGCCCAGAAATATTACTCCAGACAATGCATACAAGATCTAGATCTTCATCAAAAACATATTCATATAGAAAATCAGTGTTGCTCAAAGATGATATATATGGTACTCAAATAGAAAATACTGGGATGCTAAATATTTACTTTACACATAATACTTCCATATTACAATCAAACATTACTCCATTGCCGTAATTGATTCATAGTCTATACCCAACCAGGGAATAACAGCGTTATAAATCTGTTGCCTTGCATCAACAATGGCTTCTCCGTCCGACTCTTGAATCTTGTGTGTCCAGAAATGATGTGAAGCACCGACCACATTAATTACAGTCTGACCAGACTTGTCGTGGAGTTTCGAAACCCCCAATTCACTCCATGGGTCAACATCCCCATTCACAAAGAGAATCCTTTGCTCGGTATTTTGACTGTCAAATAGGTGAGGACCAGAAGCGGGTGTGGCACCCATGGCATCAGCACTGGGATTGAGATCCCAACCGCCATACCACTCCAATGTTGACTCGATCGAAGATTTAACATCCTCGGGAACGATATTAAAGACCTTTTGGCATAACTCCAAGTCACGATCCACCGTGTGATAACCTTTTCCATAAGGGCAGTTACTATCCTTAGGGCAAGTCTGATAATAGCCAAATTCAGTGCATGTTTGATACAGCCATGACCGGTTATTTGCCATTTGTTTTGTGGCCGACGAATAAAAGTTTATGTAACCCTCCCAGTCAGCATCAACACAAGTATAATCGGCATTATTGATGCTGCTCATTTTAGCCAAGATTTGCATGGATGACTTGTTTGGATTAGCTTTGCTTTCGTCGATGAGAGCATCACAGAACTAAAAGCAAAATAAAAATACAAGTACCCGAGAATATAGACCAAAGTTAGATGATTTGGCAATTGATAACACCATATAAAGAGTCAAAGATGAGTGATTTACTTACCTTTTGAATGTTACAGAGCTCTTCCTTACAGCTAGGATCATTCTCTTGACTTGCCCCAGATACAATTCCGTCGCCCATAAAGACTTCGACATTCCTTCTAATCTTAAAAGCATCCACACCATCACATACATTGAATAAGTTAACAATGTACTCAACAGGATCATCTCCAGCATCATGTTCATCTGGGAAGGACCTTCCCTCCAAGGCATCGACAACTTGTGCATGTCCCTCCTCGAATATTTTACGACATTGCTCACTTCCGCCAACAGTTTCATCAGCCAAATCCCAAGCGACATGATCGTAGTATTTGCTAAAGTCCAAGGTTGCCTGGAGGGGTGCCGAGCTGGAGACTGCCCCGTGAATAATGCTTCGCAGAGTGAAAGTACACATGATATTATTTGAGAGAGACCCATAGAGAAAAAGAAAAGCAAAATATCACCCCATTGTTTTTTACCTTGGGTAAAGTAAGCGAGACCAAGCTGACAACATGCCAGGATAACTTCCACCAAATGTAACCCACTTGACATTATTTAACCCACCCAAGTGCTGCGCCGTCTCATCCGATTGCACAAATTGAACAACATCCCGGACTGCCTGCCTCGAAGACAGATACGTCAAATCCTCGTAATCGGGGTAATCACTGCCTTCACTCAAGGGGAAGGATTCACCATAATACCGATGCTCTAATGCAAACAAATGTATATCCATGCCATGGTCTTGATGTAACTTGGTGGCCAGTCCAATCATATCACCAGTGCAATGGACACTATCTACCAAGACGGAAGTGTCGAGGCTGGGTCCTTCTCCACCCACACAGAGGAAGGCGGCCGATTCTCGAGGCGTAGAAGATGAGAAGGAGGAAGACTCTTTGTGTACGTAACGATCCGTGTAGAAGTAACGTTGTTGAAACGTTTTGGAGTTGACATCCGTGTGATCCAGTGTTTGTTGGAAAGAAAAGGTTTGTACATCATCATCGGGGGCTTCTTTTTTTAGAAGCAGCGACGACTTGTCGCCGTATTGACTGGATTGCTTCATCTTTGCCAAGATGTCGGGGATACGACGTGAGTAGATGGCACATGCTGGGTATGCCGTGAGTGGCAGGGATAAGAGCGGTGAGAGCTTCATGGTTAATTTTGTTCTTTGTCGGCTGTCGGCTGCTTCTCTTGCTGCTTTTCTGGAGAAGCCCTCTTTAGTGGGCTGGTATATGGATATTATAAAAAAGGGGCACATTCTTGAATCTATTTCCTGGCTATTAAATAGTTGTCGCCCCCCTATGTCAGCTTCCGCCTCCTAAAAAGACAAAAGTCAACACAAGACAAAAGTAGAAGAGGAGAGACGCGACGTTGTTATGGTAGACGTTATTTTGTAGTTCCAACACTGAAGCCGTCAGGCCAATAGCCAAAAGCCAACAGCAGAGAGCCATTCGACTTAGGTACGATACTCAGGCATTTTCCAATGTTGTCATCTTCATCTTCGGCAAGATCACAGCCACTCTACACCCAAAACCAAGATGCGGCCATAATAAAAACAGCCGACCGAGCCATCCTATCCAAACTGTCCTGCGTAGAATATGGATACTACAATGATCCTTTTGTGCGTCCCATGTCATCACGTGGTTGCTCTTCTTCCGAAGAAAACGTTCACAAAAGACCATCGCGAAGTATTAGTAGTAGTATTATGGAACCCATAATAAGGAGAGGCACTCATGCTAGAGTCAAAGCTATTGATCGTGCCATTCAATCCTTCTTATCATTAAATTTGCAAAACGATACTCGACAGATCATTGTATTGGGTTCGGGTAGAGATACCACCTATCTGAGATATAGGTTTGGGCATTATGCACCAGAGAGTGCAGGATTTGTAAGATGGTATGAGGTAGATCATCCCTCGGTCATTTGTCAAAAGGCGTATGATTGGTTACCGGGATGTATTCCAAAGGGTTATGATTACGAACGAGCCGCTGTGACTCATGATATGGAGGACACCAGCAATACGCCTGAGTCATATGTGATTTCCATAAACAAAAGACATGACGAAAGTGATGCTAAAGATCACAAATCGAGCTATCACCTTGTAGGGCATGACTTACGGCATTCACCGTCTCATCTATTTGACAGACTGCTGTTACATCCCCAACACAAATACGACAAATCAGTACCAACATTAATAATATTAGAGTGCGTTGTAATGTACCTCCCCGACGAACAATCTCGAGAATTACTCAAGTATTTAACTGAAAATATAAAATCGGCTCAAGGTAATGATTCTTTCGTGGCGGTTGCAATGTATGATACAGTCCCAGGCAATGATCGATTCGGTAACGTGATGATACAGAATTTACATCAGGCTGGTATTGTGAATACAAGAAGAAAGAAAGGTTCAGATGAAGATGAGGATAACCAGATACTTAGTCTAGAGGCAACACCTACGGTTTCGGATCAGCTCAACAAATTCATACAATGTGGTTTTGATGTAGCGGTTGGTTGTGATATGATGGATGCTTACAATCATGGTGTGATACATACGGATGACGTAAGGCATGCGGCAAAATGTGAGATGTTGGATGAATTAGAAGAATTCAATTTGCTCATGAAACATTATTGCTTCGTAGTGAGTGTTAAATCTACTACAAAAGATTCAGTAGGGTTCAATCTCTGTTCGATTGGCGAGGATTCTTTGATAGGCTTCGAAGCCAGATACTGTACAGCACTCAATACATCATAAATCAATGAACAATTAAATTACATTATTCGGGGGTGACCCAAAGAACTCCTGCCACGAATCCCAAAACAACATTCAATCCAATAAACATCCCCACAGCTAAGGCAGTAAAAAAATCTCGCATATTTGTTATATCCCCATCGAAAGCCCCTAAATGGATGGATATATTTGTTCTTTCTTTGGATGATGATCTACCCTGGTGAGTCGAATGACCACTTCTATTACTCGCTGCGGTATAATGAGACGACGAAATGGAGAACTCATCATCCGGTTCCTGCGTCAAAGCCTGATACAATTTTTGATAAAAATCCAAACACACGGAAATGAATAAAGGAGTTCGATCGTTCGCGTGCTGTGTTGTTGATACTTTGTCGGAATGATGCTTCTTCTTCTTTGGGTTGCCCCTGTGGCTCTTTAATTTGCCGGAAGAGTTGTTGGTCTCTGCTGGCTTTTTTGTTGTTGCGGATGTTTTGATCTCACCAAGGGACGAGACTTCAAATTGGAACTCTTCCCCGGCTGATAGGCCCTCTGGAACGCGGAGTTTGACTTCTGCTTTTGCAACATCAAATTCGTCAAGATATGTCAAAGTTAGTTGCAAATACATGCATAATGTATCATGATGTAAAAAACGTATGTACGTGACGAAAGACTCGCCTTTTCCATCGGGAAGGCGAACTCTAAGAACGGAGTTGGGTGATATTCCCGCGGGGACTGTTGCTTGGAGGCGTGGCATGAGATTGATGGCTCCCTTAGCTCGTCTAATTCACAATTCTGCCAGCGTTGTTGAAGGACTTGAAGGAGGTCACTTGTCTCTTTGAAGGGTGATTTTCGTATTTAAAGGTAAATAACTGGGAGATAAATGAGATTACCTGGTTAGACCTGGTTTATGCGAAAATCTGGACCTCATCAGACCTCTAAGCCTCTCTAAGCTAACAACATGAACAGGAAGGACCATGGTGGAATTTACAGGAGACTCAATTCAATCTCCTTCACCTATTCACTATTCTATTCCTAATGAAAAAGGATACTTCCCCGCCGGCAGCATCTCAGATCCACTGGTGTCAATCGAAAATGCCACACTCTATCAGATGCATCCATGTCATCATCGAGACGAGGAGAAACGTAATGATTACGAACCGTTAGCTTCTGGAACGCTAACACTACAAGATCCTTCCGCCGGAACCGCAGATGAAGTTGCTCTCGTAGGACGATGCAATGATACTCTTTTCTACATCATGAATGAAGATGCAACGATGAAAACGTCCGAGTACGAGTTCATCCTCCTGTTTCCTGAATTTTGCACTGTAATGGATCTCGCTGGATGTTCTTCAAATGCTGACATATTGCAAGTGGAAAGTTTGTTAGCTGCTAGGACCAAATTTCACGACGAGAGTCAACAATCATCCACGAAAGAAACTACTTTGTACCCGGCCAATCTACCGGATGACATGTGTTCACGTGCCTTGTTTAGAGCATCTACAAAAGTTGCACGGCTGGCTGTAAGTGCAGGTGAATACGGTTCATCCAAGATTGATGCCTACGGTGAAAAGAAAAAGGAATCCATAGTTCAAAGTAAGGAAGTTAAGGTGGGTAAAGCAAGTGTAATGATTGCTAGTGGTGTGCGTACTGTATCAGAGAAAACGTACAATTTGACAGAAAAAGTGAGTGGCAAGATATCTGACGTATTGGGTGGAAAAGTGGGAAGGGCAGTAGCCAAGAAGGAGAGTGATACAGCTATCAAGCGAAAGGCTAGGTCTTTATTACTTGCGTCTTCCATTTGTTTTGCTGAGGTAGGAAGTGGGGCATCGGAGAGTTATGAAGTTATGGTCAAGTCTGCTCAGTCACAGGCCACATCATTCGTAGCCAAAAAGTATGGAAAAGAAGCAGCAGAGTTGGCTAGACACACAGCTGGGTAAGTTCTGAATTGGTAATTGAAAGTAGTGTTATTTCATCAGTAAGGGAACAACACTAAAATGCAATAATAGGGCAGCAGCAAACTTTGGGAGAGCCGCCTTAACAGCCCGGAGGGTGGTCAACGTAGAGAAAGTTGTAAAATCGGCAGGAAAACAAATGGTCAAAGAGGCTATTAAGGGGTCCATATGAATATAACACAAAATTTCGGGAGATAACATGCATGAACGACGGTCACGGCTAGTAAGGAAAAAATACGACTATTCTTCAAACGTGCATCATTCAGACTCTGAGAAGCTTCATGGGGCATGTTATCAATAACTGAGGAAAATCTTGACCTCAAAATCATGTTGTTAAGTGTAGCAATGTCGATTATTCCCATTAGACTCTCTATGCCAGTACATCCGCCAATTGCAACTGAAGCCACAAATTGAACAGCCAAGTGAGATGGTTATTTTCATTTAACAAAGAACAAGCAAAATGTTGTTTTAGGTTGAAAAAATAATATACCATATACATGAATGAAAGGGAATATTATTGAAGATTAGATAAGAAATCTCAGTATTTATCTACAAATATTGCATTGAGTAAATAGAGTCATTAATCATCACTTGCTCTCTCATCTTTCTTTTCATCTTCAATAGAACTTGTTGGTTCCTCTTCGTCCTTGGGTGTTTCCACTTCAGATGCATCTTGATCTGATTTATAAGTCTCTTCATCTTTGGATGTTTCATCGTCAGGTGCATGTTGTTCTGAAGTTTCACCATTCGTTCTGTTTGCAAGTGCATGATCTAGAACATCGGATGAGATACCCAACGATTCAATACCAGCACGAGCAGATTCCAGTTTCTCCTCTAGTTCTGCTGCTGCCTCGTAATCTTCTTCTTTGGCGGCTTTGTCTATGGCTGCCTCAAGCGTTGATGTTTCTTTCTTGAGAGTAAAGTATTGCTCTATAATTTCATTGGTGATTTCTTTTTCGCCGGCATCTTCATCACAAGAATCAAGAGTGGGAGCACTGTGCAGTGTTTCATCTTCAACTACACGACCAGATGACTTGGCTGCATCATCATCCCATCCGCCGTATTGTGCACCTAGAGTTTCACCGCTGGCCACCAAAACACGTATTTGACTCTCAATTACAAATGCCCCAACACTAGCGACGCTCACTTCATCAGTGTTACTAGCCTCAAACTCCTTGAGAATGGATGTAAGATCTCGAATCTTATCTTTCAATACAGTCATTTGTTTCATTCCAAGTTCTTTACCCTTCTCAGCAGCAATGCACTTCTTTTCTTCAAGTAAGGTGTTAGCTTTTGACAATTCCTCCTTAGCATCCTCTTTTCGTGCCAAAGCCACATCTGCCAACTCAGCTTCGCATTGTCCCTTTCTTGCCAAAGCATCTTTGATTTCCTTGGAAGCCTTGCCTGCCGCTTTAAAGTCACGTTTGGATGCAGCAGTCTTCTTCTCTGCTTCTAGGATAGGTAGCCGAGTTTCAATCGTAGTAATCTCTTCTTGTAGACTTGAAATGGCAGATTCTGCTAGTTGTACATTGCGAGTTGCTTCATCTACTGCCGCCTCATGCTTGAGAACTTCATTATCTAAATTGCTTGTATGATCATCTCCATCAGCCGCGTTGCCTAATATATCCAATTGCTGTGAAATGATATCCTCGAAATTCTTGGCCACAGATAATTCCGATTGAATATCTTTCAATAATTGGTCCATATTAAGTAAATCTTCAGAATGAGCCTGCACCAACGCCTCGTGAGCTGTCTTCTCTTTTTCAATGGATGACTTTTCCGATTCCCATTCAGCACGACTTTCCTTGACACTTTTTTGTTTCTTTTCGAGACGACCTAACTGCCTTGAAAATTTATTTCGAACATTATCTATGGACGTTTTGTGTGTGGCTAGTTCAGTATTGAGAGTCACTGCTTCAGCTTCGGCTTCCATAAGCTGAGAAAGATATAATTATGAATTATTGTCTGTGAAGAAGACAAGGTAGTTAAGTGACAACGTAAGGAACTCACCTGCTTCTTGAGCTCTTCAATCCTTTTGTTGACTGTCTCCAATTTTTCACTGTCATTCGACAGAGTAACTAGGGTAAGCATGAAAATAGCATCAAATTCAACTGCCACAAAATCTGTATTGCAACTCACCTAGCCTCGACGCACTTTTCCTCAAACTCCTTAGTACCTTCGGCAATAACATCTTCCAACTCCTTCTGTTCATCCGCCACTAGTTCTTCATCGCGTTCGATGTGTTTGAGATCATTATTAAGGCGATCAGTTTCGACAGAGAGTCGTTTGGATGTTTTGGTGAATTTGTCAAGTACCTGTTGGTGTATGTGAGTAACGATGTTGTCAATATTCAATCAAGTTGCAACTGTTATGCCAGAGTGCAACGCTATGGAATATTGTACTCACATCTGTCCCGTCTTCTTTCCTCCTATCTTCCTGCTCCACTTCCAACTCTTTCAACCTCTCATACACCCCACCAAAACACTTGGCTACATTCGCAACCGCCACCTCCTTCTCTTTCTCAATCTGTTCCATCGCCTTGACAATCTTGGAACATATTTCCAATTGCTCACTCTCTTCACGTTGATGCGATTCAATCACAGTTCCTAATTCATCGGCAGTTTCGAAATCTTCCTCGTCCACGGCTTTACTTTGCATTTCTTGGGCATGTGATATTTGCTGTTGGGCCAATTTGACATTCTTCAAGGCACATGTGTGATCGTGTGATAATTGAATATGTTGAGAACGCAGCCTTTCTACTAATTCCGTGGAGGATTGAGTATTGGATTGAAAGTTGATTAGGATTGTTTGCATTTTTTGACGTGGAGAACGTCGTTTGGCAGCTTCTTCCTCGAGACGGAGGGCTTCAAGACGTTGTGCCTCGAGACGTTCTTGTTCTGCCGCCGCCGCTTCTTGTTGTTTTTGTAACTCCAATTGATATTCTCGTTCACGTTGAATTTTATATTCATCATCCCGTTTGGATGCTGCTGCTGCTGCCATACGTTGTTTCTCCTCCTCTTCCATACTGACATTTGTACCTTCTATTGTTGCTGATTCGTCACCTCGTTCATAGGTGGGTGGTAAAGGAGGGTAGGACGGTGGCAAGGAGGGAGAAGGAACAAATGATGATGCATTATTTTCTCCACTCCCTCCACCTGCTCTTCCAACAACACCCCCATGAGAGGAATAACTGGTCATTTCATTATTGGCACCACCACCACCATGACTGCTGCTTCCACCAACACCGCCACCGGTACCGCTATGCTTCCTATGAAAGAAACCGCTCAACGAAAACTTGGTAGTTTTGGATGCACTCGGTATACTCTCAATCTTTTTCGCCTCCTCGGCCGCCGCCTTGGCAGCACGGTACGTATCATCCGTGGGCGATTTGGGCGAAGACGACGGTACATTATTATTATCGTTGTCATTGGCCAATTTCCACTCGGAACCGGAGGAATGATTGCTCCTATTGCTACTACTCATATCATCCTTTTTATCGAGTATGGCCCGTTCGGCCGCTAGGGCAATGGCGGTCCTCTGTTTCTCTCGAATAAATTCCTCGGCGGAGCGATTGGCACGTTCCGCCTTGACATTGAGCGGTGGGGATTGGGGGGAGGGCGGTACCATGGGTGCCGGGGGTGGTAATGGCGACGGTTGTTGTTGTTGTTGCATGGAGGATGTTGGATGAGACATGGGGGATAGCATTGGCGAGGAGGTGTTGTTGTTGTTCGTATTGCTGACCCCGACGCGTGTTTTGCCCGTCTTTTTCTTGACCTTCTTTTTAACTTGAGTGGGTGGAGCGGACCAGGAGATGCCCGCTCCGGTGGGGAGGGTTTGATTTGCCGTGGATAGGAGGTCTGATTGTTGAGAGTTGTTGTTCATGATGTTATTGTTGTTGTTGATGGTAGTATTGACGATGGGAGAGTTTTGATTTGTGGTACTGCTGCCAACGATGGGACTGCTCGACGCAAAGGATAATGAAGGAGTCGGCGATGGCTGCGGCGTATTCTCGACGGTTTGTTGATTGGTATCGGAGGATGCTGCAGTGGCCGTGGATGATGAGAGGAATGAAAAGCCAGACATTGCTGCCGGCGCAGGTGCAGATGCAGCCGGTGGTGCCTCCCCTTCGTTGTCCTGTCCAGCACTGCTGCTGCTGCTGGTAGCGGTGGTGCCGCCCATGAAACTAAATGACGATACTGCTGTACTACTCGAGGCTTCTTTCGTATCAGTATTGACACTGGACAAGAAGGAGAATCCACTGTTGCTTTCATTGTTATTGTTGTTATCGCCAACAGAACCATTGTTGTTGTTGTTGCTGCTGCCGTTGACGGCGTCCGTCTCACCGCCAGCAGCAGGTGCACTCAGAAATCCAAACGATGACGCTGCCGTCGAAGACGAGGCGGGCTCTGCAGTCTCATTAACTGACGGGGAGGGTGCCGTTTCGGATGCAGTGTTGTTCTGCAGAAAGGAAAATGACGACGTTGCTGGTGCTGCTGGTGCTGAATTCTCTGATGCAGCATCCTCCTTGCTCTTGATTTCTAACCCACCAAACATGATGCTTTACACTGTGATTGTTATGGTAGTGACTTGTTGTGATATGTATGGATTGTTACGATGGCTCTTGTCGATGGATGTGTATCATGACCATGGTGTTATTATTATTTTTGTAGCCGTTGGGTTGACGGTGCGGTGTAGGGTTGGGTGAGGACTTTTCACTCACCTTAACTACCTTTAATTTAGACATTAGATAATATTTACAGCAAAGGTAACAGATTGTCTATCTTTTTTTCCCTCTTTCTCTTTTAACAACCCATCCGCCACAACGCCACAACCGCCAACCCGCCCAGAGGCTCAAAAAATCAACCAATAGGCAATAGCCTCGACCGATGATAACAATATTCAACCATGATGCTGCTTGTATTCACTGTCGCTTCATTTTTGTCAGACAATAGTGTGGCATTCCCATCGCCCATCTCCAGCACTGCTGCATCAATACACTACCCACGCCATCATAATCATATACTAACAACATCAGAATCTCTTCGCCGTGATCTGTCGTCAACATCATGGACATGTCAATCAACAGCATCAGCTCATCACCGCAACGTTATTTCTCCGCTTTTCAGCTACAGCAGCAACAATAACAGAAACAACAATCGACGACGACGAACATCATCTGATGCATCGTCATCAGCACCACTCTTCAACACCAATCACATTAAAATCAGACAATCACCACCATCATCATCATCTCAGTCCATCACCAATCAACTAGACAGACTACGCGTCGAATTAATGCGATCACAGCTATCCACACGATTGGCCGAACAACGAGCTCATCAATTGGAGGCTCAGCTCGGTGAGGAACGGAAGAAGCGTGAGGGGATACAGCGAGAGTTGAATCGAGAGAAGAAGCGAAGATACAGTAATGATGTGAATGATAACAAGAATCGAGTGATGCCATCGCATCATGCAAAGAAAAAAGATACGACAACAATAACATCATCGACTCCTTTTGTAGGGAGTAGCTTGGATGATTTACCGCCCTTCGCGGCGGCTTTGGCGGCGAATGCCGAGAGGGAAGAGATGGAAAAACGACGCAAGCTTGGATTATTGGTTCAAGAAGAACAAGAGGAGGACGATGACGTAGATGAAATGAAATTATTGGATCTTGGCTTTGCTGTGAATGATAATGAATATGCATTGAACTTGGAAGTGGATAACAGTATCAAGACAGTGCCCAGTAGGACAGATTCATTGGTTACAACACAGAAGCAGCAACAGACTGAAAGCTTGGAATTCAATTCGTCATCTCTGCCAATGACATCATCGTTTGACAATAAAACAACTAGCCTCGCATCATCCGACACCAATTTCAATCTATTCTCCACTATCAACAATAACACCATCAACACCATCAATTCTCAATATACACCGCAATACATCAACGATGACATCCAAACCTTGCGTCAAAATTGCATACTCCTTACACATCAACGAGCCACGTTACAACAAAAACTCAAGGCCAGCGAAAATTCTCGCAAATCACTAAGCAACGAATTGAAATCCAGCATAGCCTCCGAACGTGTCCTACGTGGCCTTCAGGCCGATTGGACACGGCGGTTGAGTGATACTCGTAAAGAAATGGATGCACAGAAGGAACAGTGGAAGAAGAACCTGCGTGCCGAGAGGAGAGAATGGAAGAATGATCGATCAGCGTTGGAACGGCAGATACAAGTGTTGGAAGTGGAGCAGGATGAATTGACGGTATTGCTTGAGAATCAAAAGAATATTACATTTGTCATGGGCTTATTTTGTGAGTTGGCAATGGAATGTATGGTTTCTTCGTTAAGAGATGGCAAAGAACGAGTTGTTTCTACGTGTTGTAACTCGGCAGTTCGAACTTGGAACATGGTACGATTTGATTATTCTGGAAAGATACATCGTCCTAATCGTATGCTGACTGTGGGGGGAGCTGGTGGTGGACAAACTGATGGTATTCGTAGACGTGATGCTATCTTAATATGGGTGGATGAAATGTTTCAACGCGTCAAGTCTTGGAGACAATCCATAGGCCAACATAGAAATGGAGACAATTCACAGCTCACACCATCAATAAATACTATGACAAACCAAGAGGTATCAACATCTACAAAAGAAAGAATGCCATTATTAATACGAAAGAATCCACGTCGATCAAGATTATCTCAACCACAGACAGTGTTTAAACGAAGGATACGGAATGTTGATTCGGATCTTCCTGATTTCATGAAGGGCTGAAGGATAATTATTAGCTTGTACAAAAAAGAATAAATAAGTAAACCCTGACTTTGCCTAGATATGTAACTGAAATGTTTTGGTCATAAAGTCCCTGTGGAGAGAATCAATTGAGATTAGATGCTCTATGGTAGATAGAGGTAGATAGTTCCCAGGACTAGATACGTAGTAGTTGTAGTTAATTACTAATTACAGTAAGGTGCTACAAAGTGTACCCCCCCCCGGGTACACTTTCTAATACTAGCTTGGATTTTGGGGGGGGTACACTT
>JALLPH010000335.1:0-21916 GCA_036939855.1 Cyclotella choctawhatcheeana
TCCCGGGGCCCCTCCCCCGGTCCTTCCTTTTTTTTGGCATGGGACCGCTTCCGCTACTCCACGGTTGCAACGAGTGAGTGAGTAGTGAGTAAGTGACGGGTGCCTTACGATGTATCTACCTGTCATATGTAAGTGTAATACAATGGGTATAATACGATCATAAATATGTGTACGAAAGGTCATTCTTTTGCTTCTTCTATCATATCTACAGCCATCTATCTCTATCAGCCATCGGCCATCGCTTCAGCCTTCAGCACAGAGATGTGAAACAAGAAACGAAGAAGGTGCCATTGCGTGTAATTGGTACAATGTTTGCGAAGAGAAGCAGCAAGCAGCAGCAGTGACGACTGCACAATGATTGCGATGAGCTGACCGAGGAAGTCCTAAAATTCTGGCTCTCTCGACAATCATGATCATAACCAATATATATTCACATTCGAGACAAATCGAGTCACCTCCAAGTCCACACGATGATCCGGCGTATTCCCTCACGAGTAGTCATTCGTTGGCCAGTTTAACAGAGTACATGCTGCAGCCTGTCGAGCAGTATTCGATGCTTTCATTCCATGATTATTATCAAGAAGAAGGGGTGATCATCATTATGCTTCATCAAATACCGAAAACAATAACAACATGGCGTCTGCAGCAAATCCTACAATAACTTCAGTACCAAGCCAGAAGATGGCTATTACGACGTCTCACACCCACCGAAGCCAATCGAGTCATAAGCAAAAAAGGGGAGAGGAACAACCAGAAGCAATGTGGACAATCTATTTCCTAATTCCACAGTCATGGGCCACGGCTACGGCCATCTCATTGGCAGTACCTAAAATACAAATGGGGATACTGAGAGCCGCGGTGCCTTCTTCATTTTTGGTACAGAGATTGATGAGTATGTCGACCTCCAAGGCATTGGAATTATCTTTATCAAAGTTTTTGAGGCAGTTGGAACGGAATTATAGACGTTGGTGTAGAGGCGGTAGTTAGGTAGTGTGCTGGTTTGTACTACGACTGAATTATTTTGTAGTTGAAACTAGTAAACTAATTTGAACTAATGCCATAATATTATGAATAATGGGCCCAAATAGAGAAGTTCTAAATAATGGTAACATTAATTTGTTGATGGAAATTTTTGCTTTATAAACAGTCTGCTAATACATTACGTTAGTGCGTAATATTATTGTTCATCGTATCTAATGTCTAATGTGTGTTTATTGTATCCAGTCTGAGTTGAAAAACAAGAGCATGTACGAAAAAATCGCTAGATTGCTCTCAACTAGATTCCCTCGTCACAATTGTACATTTCAGTTAAAAAGTAGTTATCTCCACCCCCCTCAATCCAAATACAACATTTGTAGCCTCTGTTCATGTTGTGTGTGATTGATTGGTTGGGGGGTCAACATAATGATTGGTTGAAGGGGAAACGATGGATGACAAATCATTGGAGGATGGAGGAATGAAATGATGCCACGACAAAGCCGATGGCCCAAGGGAGAAATCGGAAGGACACACGCTGGAATCACCATGAATGTCTTGAATTTCGTCGCTGGAAGTCTGTATTGTTGGAGGCGGCAGCCAAACTAGCCGTTACTAATAATCATTGATTTTAACGATTTCCTTTTGGTGGCACCGTTGCTGCATCATTTCATTAGATGTTTTGTTCATTCAAAATGAGCGCAGCGAGTCTCTCCTGTTGTTGATGTTGCTGCTTTCTGCCATTGATTTTATGGTAGTAGAAGTATCACACCATAGAGAAGGAATATAGGCGTCTTGGTGGTGTTTCTGTCAGGGAGATGTGGTATGGATGGTGGCTTTATTCTCTTTATTCCCATGCTAATGGTTCAAGCTAGTCGTCAGTCGTCAAGAGTAGGTAGGGTAATGAGTAATAAGTAAAATGAGTAATGAGGGTCTCCCCGGCCGGGTAGGTGCGGATTTTGGACGGGAAAAAGAAGTGCCACACTAGAGATATCCAGAAGAAGAAGTGTAATGACCGGTCAATCACGTGTTGCAATGCGTTTTTCTTTCCAAACGATTCTGAGAAAATCTTTAAGATACTGAGAATAGATTGGAATGCGAGAAGGAAGTGTCGATGACCGGGTCATTCACGTGTTGCAATGCCTTCTCACACGCGAAGCAGATCTGGAAGTGTCAATGACCGTCATTCACGTGTTGCGATGCCTTCGCTCCTTTCCAAAAGATTCTCAGAAGCTCCTTTCGGGTTTCACTATCTCTAAAATGCTGCTTGGAAAAGATTGGAATGCAAGAAGAGTGTGTCACACTGATCAGTCAATCACGTGTCGTTCCTTGGTCGATGCAAGATCTTGCTTCCTCGATGCAAGATCTTGCTTCCTCGATGCATGCATCGAGGAAGCAAGATCTTCTTCCGCAACAGTACATTTGCCTTCAGGTATCGAGGGGCTTTTGAAATTCATGGCACCTGTGTTGTGACTTTTGCTGAGTACATACTTGAGGTCAAATGTACTTAAAACAAAGCCACTGGCATTCATAGTGTTATATTTTTTTTTCGGAAGTGATTTCAGGTAATGATACAGTGTTTGTCTTGGCAAATAAGCTCTTTAATCAATTGCTGTGATGATGATGTTGTCTTGATCTGTCAACGTATTCATTATTCACGTTTGTGATTCTCACCACATCTTGCTGTCTTTATCTGGATCGATCGTCGTTGGTTTACCAGGTAAGTTCTGTTGTCTTAAAATATCATCTTAATTCGTTCTTCGGCTTTGACACATCCCCTCTCACAACCACTTTGCCTCTTCAATAACTCCATTTAATCATTGCGGCTGCCTCCCCGACAACGGATGAATCGAACGCACGTCTCCTACTCTTCCCTGTGGCCCCTCGCCCTTCTCCATTCATAAAATCTACTGTGTCTGTCATCGATCTATACCTATCTCGGGATCTCAATAATATACTATGAACACTGCCATCCATCCGAAACGCATTTTACTCGATATCGTGACAACATTGTCATGACGCTCAAACGATCTGCTCCATCCAACCGTCCAACCCGTCTACCCAACATTGATTGACGTCTACCCCGAAACCTTCGAACTTCCATCTCATAACGATTACCCGGGGGATCTCTTATGTCATCATTTTCATTTTAAACATCGCCTCCATCGACGGACTCCATCTATATCCTTATTTGTAATAATACGAAACAAAGGTGAGTGTTATATGTTGTTGTTTGTGATATTTTGTCTTAATACATCATGTAGTTCAAACACATCATTTGCTGCACTTTACATCTGAATAATATATTCATTGCAAAATCTCAATTCATCCTACCCCTTCCAAATACATCATCTATCTATTGACTTCCTCTCGGTCTTGGTCTACTCTCGTCTTGTCATCACTTCTCGAACTTCACATATCATGAAACATCTTCACGACATTGTCACGTCCCTGCCCACGTGTTTAATACGCAATCGAATTGTATTCGGTGTCCTCTGGTCTTCGTCTACACCGCCATGTTTATCTACTCGAAAAACGGAACTAAAGGTGTGTTATCAATACTTCTCGGTCTAACACTGCAATGTTATATTTACTACACAGTATCTAACTACAACATTCTCGTCTCTAATTCTCTGTGGTTCATTCCGGCTCCCCTTCGATGCATGCCTTCTTTTTGTCCCCTTGTCCTTTTCGTTCTTGAACGACACCTTCTTTCTTGTGGTCACCTCTCAACTGTTTGATAGAAAAGGTAAGTGGATGATTTCTTGGCTAGCGTTAGTGTTCCTATTTAGTTAGTGTTTGTAGTTTCGGCCACGAGGAGTTAGATGTTTGATGACTTTTTGTGACGTGATGGTTAATCAATGTGTGGCAAAGGTTAAGATGGGTTAAGCGTGGTTTTGTGGTAAGTGATATCATTATCGTTGTACGATCATTATTATTTGTGTGTTAAAAGATGATATGTGGCTCATTATCATTGGTTTCCCGAACATCTTTTCCAATTACAGAAGAGCCCGTATCCATAAACCTGCACCCACTATGTGGAAGAACCCATCCGGGACCCTGTTGCTACGGACCCCACTTCCCGGGACCCCGTTCCTCGGATAAACCCCAACTCAACCCTCAACCTCAACCCTCAACCTCAACCCTCAACCTCAACCCTCAACCCTCAACCCTCAACCTCAACCCTCAACCCCAACCCTCAACCCTCAACCTCAACCTGATTCTTTGGCTACCTCGACCCTAGCAATAAGCAAGCCTCTGTGGGATCTCCACATCACACAACTACCTACGTCTCCATTTCCTTGTCAGTCTAGAAATTGTGGTGAGCTACTACCCCCTCATCTACATCGCCGTTCCATGAATCCAAACCAAGATATCCTACGCTGGCATGAAGGGAAAGGCTAAATGTTCTCACAATTGTGAGCGGCAAGCTATTAGAAGAGGAACTGAAATATCATTTCTGTCTTGATGTGGGCGCAGTTTACCTAATGTAAGTAAATTTAATTGTGATATATTTTGGGAATTGGAGTACTGTCTAACGTTTCAATTCCTTTCATTCAAGCATCATGCATTCAGAGCTCGAGTGAGCAATATGCTCTCATTGCTGAGGAATTTTCTCATTAACTGTTTGATTTTTGGTATGTGCTGTACGCTTTGATATTATTTCTGATTCTTGAAATATATAGAGATCCGAAACAAAATACTAATACACTATCTGCTTATATTCTTTGACCTCATTAGGGAGCTTTCTGCTTTTCGAAACCCATATTACTTCAGCTTAGGAGTGGGAAAGGATATAGTGATTGATTGTTCATTCATACAGAGTTTCAGATTGTCGGAGAATTCATTTGAGATTGCAATTTGTCATATTCCATATTCTTCTTCTTGTACTCACGCTGTTTGCTATCTGAAAACTCAATTTATTTTCCAAAGTAAGCAAACATTTAACAGAATGTATTTCCAAGCATCCGCTGTATATGCAGCTTTCACCTCTCCTCCCGCAGGGCCTTGTACCTTCATTTCATCTACAAAATCAGATGAAAACAAGGAAGTACCAGGATCCATCCAGGGAGGCAAGGACCTTTCTAGCACACCTGCTGGAGAGGTAGAAGACAAGGGTTCTACCATGCACCCAAAATATGGCAAGAATTCCAAGGAGGAGGAGACCAAGGTAACTCATGCTATCTCCTATTACACTTGAACTTGTCTCTGCTGTTAATTTGCATACCACTCACCTCATTTGTCCTCACTATTTTGATTCTCAAGGCTGAGGCTGAGGCCTTGTTGGTTGATGGGGGAATGGTGGTAACTGACAAGCGCAACGGCAAGGGTGAAGTGGTATCCGCTGTGAAGGCAGCTCAAGCCTCTCCTCCTTCCATTTCTTCATCTAAGAAATCAGTTCAAAGTGTCGTACCAGGATCCATCGAGGCACGTGTGGACCACTATTCTGCAGGTGTTGTCAAGAATGGCATGAATTCTGATGTCACTGAAGTAAGTCTCATGCGCACACAAACCCTTTATTGGCAACATATATATTATATCATGCACATCTCTGACGCATTTTCTCCCATTGTTTCAAAGACTTCCATGAAGATTGGTGCAGTTGATAATGTAGGTGGATTGGGAGATTCCAAGCTTTTGATTAAGGAAGAAGTTTCACATGCTGCATCAGTTGTTGAACTGAATGTTGTAAGTCCGGACCAAGTTACTTTTTATGCAAGCTGTTCTACTTCTTGAAACTGGGCTTTCCTGATGCATCAATGATTTCTCTCTAATCTACTTCTCTATTTTGATTATATGATGTAGGCTCCATTGATTCAAAACTCGAGTAATTGGAGAAACAGGATTTTTTTACTGGGACCATTGAAGTGGCTCATTTATCTGCTTATCTTTTGTAGCTTTGTCGGTTTTAGCCATGCGTCTGCCACTACTGAAATTGAGGTATGTTGGCTGAATGTTGTATGTAATGTGCCTATGAACAATTTGCTCGATATTGCTAATCTTGCACATTTTGTAGAGTACCGATGGAGAAGATGTTAGGCTTGACATCATGATTGAGGAGTTGAAAGGGCTCCGCGGTGGTAAACACAGTGAAAACTCCGGTGCCGGTGTTATTGGAAATGTGAAGAAACTCATGCTGAAACTTTCTAATAGCATGGGAACTATTCAAAACCATTATAAAGTTGGTGACATGGAGGAAGCTGGAAAGGCTCTGAAGGCTCTAACTGGTGATGTCAACTCAGTCAACAAGTCTGTCAAGGACGTTCAACGTTTGCAAGGCACAGAGAAAAATCTTCCTCAGCTTTTCACTGAAGGTGATGAGATTTCCGTCCATAATGGAATCATCAGTCTGAAGGACATTCCCAATTCTATGTTGGGGGAACAAATTCACCTGGAGGCATTTGACAGGATTGTCCAGTTAAGCAAAGAATTGACTGAAACATTGGAGGATGTTGACCTGTCATTACTTGAAGAAGCTTCGACCAATAAGAAGACCCATCTTAATTCCAGCCCTCACCACATCAAGAGTCAACCAGTCCCAAAGAACAAACATCAGGCAGCATTTGAGTCTGAAAATTTTCATTTTGATGCTATGTCATTCTTTAAAATGAATTCTGAGTTCAATTCCGGCAATACTGGTGGGTTCAACAACTTTAAGACTTCATCTCTAAAGAGTATCCAAAAACAGATGAAAGTACAACGACGTGGCATTTCACTACCAAAACTCAGCACTTTTGTCTCTGTTCGCGACTATGAAACTGTCCTCGAAAAGCATCGGCTACGTCAAGAAAAAATGGATGTTTGTCTACCTGAATGTGATATTTCAAACTCAACTTGTAATTGTGGTATGCTGTTTGATTGCGTGAAAAAGATGGATGAGTACGATATGGCAGCGTAAGTGGCATGCTTGTTTGTTATCTATCATTGTATCATAACTGCATTTGGTCCAATGCATTGTTGGTATTGCACACCTATTAATATAGCTTGACTGCTGGAGGCTTCATCGATACCACTGTTGGCTCCGAGAATTACGGAAAATTTAGTGTTGCTGCAAATGAGGTGAGATATTGGATTTGTATATGTTAAGATCATCTTGTGAATGAGAATATATCTTACTTTTATTTTGCTGAAATAGTTGAATCTATACCTTGTGGATCAAGGGATTATGAAAACGTTGCAAGAAATCAAGAAACAAGTTGATAGTAGTAACCCAAACGACAGTGCACAATGCAATGATATTTTGGGAAAGTTTTACACAGCTTGCGATCCGAATTCCAAGACTTGCGCGAATGCCAACCAACAAACCTTTCAAGGTGAAATACTTTATTTTTCTTATTCTTGGACATTATTTTTCTTATGACTAGTATCTGATATAATTTCATTTTCATCACGAAAGCTACCATCGATCAAGTTTGTTCAGCAGTCAATACTAAAGTCAAATTGAATTTTGAAGGTGCGAATGCTGTTTGATTAAATCAATTTTGACTGATTATGTTGTACACTCATGCAGATATATATGATTCCGACAGCAATTGGAGATGAATTTGACGGCTTTGTCGATGAAGAATATGATGGTGAGTGGAAATTTGGTGTTTATTCTTTCAAAACAACCGACACTCATTCTTTTTTTCAAAATACTTTTTGTCTTGACCAGCCTCCAACTCACTTCCACTTAGCTATGCGTCCTGTGCTGAGTTTGTAGCTGGGTTTGATCGGCTTTATGAGCTTAGGGATAAATCCAAATATTCTCAACCAAATCCAATGCTACGAAACCAGTGCAAGAACAGGATATTAGAAAGGGGGACGTGGTGCACCCATTCTGGCTCAAAGATAGATCAAGTGATGTGCGGCAACTCAGAACACCTCCACTGCAGCGATACCAAGGGTAATAATTGGTATATGGATTGTGCAACAGGTGCTACACCTAGCACTTGTAGTCCAGCAAGTCCAGCAAGCTTTGAGAAGATCCAGTTTCCATTGGCATATAACTTCCCCCAGGATGACGAAACTGGGGTTGTTGATCGTTCCTTCAATCAAGATGCCTTCAGTAGTGGTCATTCTGCATCTTTGAGCAATCGAAAATTTTCCTTGGTCAATCCTGAAACCAACATGGCTTTGAGTGCGGGCGAAAACTGTATTGATGGTGTTAATGCTGATGGAAGTAGTATACAACGATTGTTCCCTTTGTTTGGGGGAAGTTCGTACTATGTACCATTGGGGAAATATTTCAAGTTTAACGGAAAAGATTGGCAAACACACTTTGGATCGTTAAATTTAGGTGCTTTAGGTGCAGGTTCAAACTATAATATTAAGCAGTGTCGTGGTTCTGAGACAGTATATATTGGAGAGGTTGAGATCTCGTTGAGAAACGCGATCTTGCGTTATTCATTTAGTTCAGCAACCAGAGTTTATTATGGATACAAAAAAAATGGTGCTTCTGGAGGAGATTGGCAGAGCAAGGACTACATTGTGAAGCCCGAACATGACTGCGGTTCTCTTCAAAACCTGACAATCACTACCCACAATGAAGAATTACCCAGTCAACAGTTCAAATTAACTGCAAATGATCAACTGGAGAGTATCAAATGCCCTGGTCAAGTTTTGAGTGTCATTGCAAAACAAACAGAATGGAAGTGCAAAAACGAGATAAACGGTGAAATTGGTTCAGTCACTATTGATGGATCTGAACAACCCAACGACGATGTATGCAACGCCAAGACAGAATGCACGGTTGACGAATGCACTATTGATCCCGCTCCCACTGAAGTTTATTCTACAGATGGTAATAAAGTCCTACTGAAGTTTTCCAACCCAGATGACGTATCACAGAAGTGGAGGTTCTATCACAATGGCATTATGAATCTAGCTTGCAAGCGAGAACCTCTATTTGAAGGGTTGGTTATTACGCAAATCAATGACAACGCATTTCAAGACCTTTACTTGTTTGAGGATATTCCCATTTCAATAGTCAATAATGGCATGGCTCTTAGTGTCGGCAATGCAGTGAGTTTGAAATTGTTTACATAACTTTCAGTCACACAAGATCTTTCATTAATCACCCTGTGATTGAAAACGTTTTACTTTATCAGAATGCAAAGAAGTGTTTCGAAACCTACTCAGATTTACGCAATGCTGTTATTGATTGCCAAGTTTCAGATTCAGACAAGTGTGAAGCCAAAAAGGCCAATTATGGCACAATTCCGCACTGGTGTTTTGATGGGATCACCGATATGTCTGAACTATTCAAGGACACTACCTTCAACGAGCCTATCAGCGGATGGGATGTCTCTCGCGTAGAAAGCATGCAAAAAATGTTTCAGGATAACACTGCATTCGATCAAGACTTGTCGGGGTGGAAAACCGAAAGAGTTGCAGACATGAGTTACATGTTCTATCGTGCCACATCTTTCAACAAAAATATCAACAGATGGGATGTTAGCAAAGTCACACTTATGAATTCCATGTTCATGGTAAACACTGCATTCAATCAAGACTTGTCGGGGTGGAAAACAGAAAGTGTCACAAACATGCATAACATGTTCTATGGTGCCACATCTTTCAACCAAAACATTGGTGGTTGGAATACAGCAAAAGTCACATCCATGACTAACATGTTCTATCGTGCCACATCTTTCAATTGTGATATTGGAAACTGGAATACAGGGAGAGTCACACACATGAGTAACATGTTCGCTGATGCCACATCTTTCAACCAATACATTGGTGGTTGGGATATATCGAAAGTTACAAGCATGTCTTCTATGTTTTATGGTGCAACCAAATTCAATCAAAACTTGTGCCTATGGGGTCCCAGTTTCGCTCGAATCAACAATAAAGCACCAATAATAACCAATGACATATTTACAGAAACAAGCTGTCCCTATCCAACGCTAACAAGAAATTATGTCGTCCGAAACTGCAAACATGTGTGTGGAACAAAAAGTTGTTATAGTTGGCCTTCACACGAGGGCTTGATTGTAAGTCAATTTCTGTAGTTTCGTGCCTCTGTATCAACATGATATCTTTAAACTACAATTCTTTCTCAATCACATATCACCAGGACGAATTGCAAGAGAAAGGATTTCAGTCCAACGTTTTCGCTGAGCAGACTAAAGACTTCCAACATGTTTTATCTGATCACACAGTTTCCAACACAAATTTTAAAGAACTGGATGCAGAGGAAAATTGGCAACCTGAGGAGCGGCAAGATACCACCCATGGCATTTTGCATGTCAGTGAAGCAGATGACTACGATGAAACACCTTCACTGAAAAAAATGCAAAATAGCATATCCTCCTCTGTAAGTCAAAGACTATAATCATGAATTTCCGGTGCAATTTTATTACGCAGAACTTATCTAACAAAAATCATCTCTCCAAAGACACTCTCTGAGGGCAAACCCATCAGTTATAAAGTGACTATTCAAAAAGATACTGGTGGACCCAGTCAATTGTTTAATTATCGCAAGGCGGGGACAGATGAAGAAGGCAATGCATTTTTCAATATAGTCAGTGTTAAGCATCCTGATTTGCACCTGTCATTGTCAACTTGCTCGAAAAATGCAGATGTGTTATTGCTAAAACCAAATGGAGCGGAACAGCATCAAAATTGGATCATCAAGGGGGCATCCATAGTGAACTTGTGTGAAAACAATGATCAAGAGATCAAGAAAGGCAGCCTTTCCATCGACAGTACAGGAGCTTCTGAAGGACTCACTATCCAAGCCAACCTCAAGAATGATGAGGGTGGGCAAAAGTGGACTTTCAAATCGAATAATCTTGTGCTATCAAGAGCAGGATACGGAGAAAATCCAGAAAAGAATGCTAATCAGACATTTATCCCTCATTTTGTTGATTCAGGGTATGAGTTGGGTCTTCTTCCTGGTTTCCCCGGTGTTCAGGACCAGTGTGATGTCAACGAATGTCTATCTAGTACAAAGGATAGATATCTAGCCAAAGAAGCGATGAGAGTATGCGATGAGAGTATGTCGTTTTTGATTGGTTCAGAGCTATCGCTTGGTACGCTCAAAGCAGTAGTAGATTCTATAGAAGAGAATGGACCAGGACGAATGCCTGGTTATTGCTGTATGGACGATGCCACAAACTCTGAGTTTTGGGGATATAATGTAAGTGTGAATGATACAGTGGTCTACTTTTACTTTGTTGTTGTCTTTCACCAATACCTCATACCACAATACATACGATTTTGTGATTTCCACCGCTGCAGTTTGACCCCAAAGTCAACAACACAGACAATACATCTATGGAATGTCAGAATAAGGGACTCTGGCATTTGGGGATTTCTGACGAAGCATGTGAAAATGCTGGCGGAAAATGGTTCCGAACTCCATGCTTGACTCTCAAGAACACTATTGACAGTCGTCCTTCTAGGTTTGATCTTGAGAAACCAATGGATGGGTCATGTCAAGACAATTTGAATAGATTGGAAACCGCTGTTGTGACAGCTTCTGCTGGTGATGCTGACTTTCCGTTTGCAAGCACGTTAAATGGTTGTCATGAGTTTTGCCGGAGTCTACCAGACTACTCTCATCAGATTGGCATGATGACACAGGGTATTGAATCTGAGGACGAACAGAGTGACTGCACTTGCATCTACCAAAATGACAAGTTGCCATCAAGAGAATCAATGCCCTCTTACTCCAAGCCATCCCCGCCCAAGTTTACACAAACTGCATTCACTGCTTATGTGGTTGGAGACTTGTGTGATGGAGAAAGTGAGTGTATCCTCTTCAGCTATTTCCGATTTTTCCCTTTTTTTATTTGCAGTTGTTGACAGCCTATCTATCCTATTTAGGAAATATACTAGATCGAAATGGCACTGACCTTTTCATACTGTCACCCATTATCTTCTTCATTTTTATTGTTTTCGTTGTTTTGATGTCTCTTATGGAATTCTCTTCATCAGACACCAATGAAGAGGAGAATTCCATATCATCTTCCAACTCGGGTTCATCTTCCAACTCTAATCCATCCGTCAGCTTAAATCCATCCTCAGGAGCTTCACCGATAGAAGATCCGGACATTGAAAGAGAGCCAACCTACGGGTCTCTTAGAGGTGACCACCGACTTGAAAGCGGCAGAAATAGTTTGATCCTTCCACCTCACATTCTGCAGAAAGGTCGGATGGAAGGTTGGGTACATGATGATTCTCCTGGTAGTTGGCTAACACCCAGGAGTGCCAACCCACCAGAATCATCACCATCATCAATGCAGTTGACAACGCCACAGCAACAACCACCAACACCATCATCATCAATGCAGTTGACAACGCCACAGCAACAACCACCAACACCATTGTCAATGGAATTTTCTAACCTCTCTTTGTCCAACTCAGGACCACCTCCACAATACTTCACCCAAGACTCCAATGCAAATACATCTTCAGGACAACAAGAAATACAACCGTTGCATATAAAACTACAAAGCAACCAACCAAGAAAGAGATTAGCAATGCCTCCAGAAATGCATTCTGTAACAAGTCTTGGAAATAGGATCGTTACGGGAGAAGGGTTTCCATCTGTTCTTCCACAGAAAGATATAATTCAAAGAATGAGAGAAGAAAAACATCAAAGAAATAAAGAGTCAACCAATGCAAACCAATTTCAATTTGAAGAAGTAATTAATTCAAGCCAGGGATCAAACTTCATTCTATCCATCGATTCAATAAATGAAACATATCGTTGGCCTATCAATCAAACAAGAAGAAATCATAAAATGGACATCAAGACATTTATAAAAGCCTCACCTCATAGCCGCTTCAGAATTTGGTATACAGACAACAAGCATTATGCAGCCATCATACACTCAGTAGACTACTACAATCGAACAATGGTGTTGTCGTGGGTTAATTCGGAAGATGATCTCACAATTGCGAAGGAAAACAAGAACCATGTCTTGTCCTTGGACTGTATTTATGATGCATCACTTAATATAGACCTCACTCAGAGATATCCACTTCGAAATGCCACCCCAGTGGAGAAAGACCTTTTCGGGGTTCCATTCAACGAATCATTAGATGATAGTGATGAGGAAATTGAAGATGAAGATGATGACAATATTGAGAATGTTATTGACGAAGAAATTGAAGACAATGATGATAACCAACTGTCAGATAAAATATTTTCACAAGAATCATATCTATCAATGAAAGATACTGAGAAGGAAGAATTAATTCAAGATATCAAGGATGAACTCAAGGGCAAGAAAAATACTTACCTTACAACTGCCAACAAGGAGTACATTACTGCATTCCTTGAAAGTGATGCAGTCAAAGATTTGACTGCATTACATATGGTCATCATTCTATCAATGCTACGACAAAGAATAAAAGAGTATAAATCGATTGTAAATGATGTTTCGGGGTTGATGCTTGCCAACATTTTTGGAATATTAGATCAACTGCAAACTGCCTACGCACGATTAAGAACGATAGAGTATATTGATTCTGAGATCCTCCAAAATGGACAAAAGAAAAAAAGATGCAAAATTAAGAAGGACTTTTACAAACGTTCAGGTATTCAAGTATTCCATTACACCATCCCGGGAACGCAAATTGTCTTCAAAATCAAAGTATATTTGTTAGAGTTTTTTTTGGCTATCAAGTTGAATTTGGATTTAGTAAAGGCTAAAACAGATGATCAGGGAAACAAGACTGTTGAATATGACTGGTATCAGTCCATAATCAATGCTACCGACCACCCTTTGTGTCTTCTTCATAGATCTCACGATCGTCAAGATTGCAACTTTTTGAATTTATTTCTAGGACCAATTCGAACCAATAGTATGCAGGGAAAAGGACATCCAGCTTGCGAGTGCATATCACAAAAATGCATTTATTCCTGTTTGTTAAGGTGTGAAGATGAAGGTTGCATGAAATGTAACAAAATTCAACCCTCACAGTTGGACTATTGTGTAAAGACAATGGATAATTTTGTGGAAAATCTCCCAGATGATGAAACGACTCGATTTGGTATTAGTAAGTACAAAGAGAACCAATTTGATGAGAAAATCAAAAGATTAGCACAGTTGGTGGTAAGTCTTACCAAAATATATGACTGACTTATTTGTCTAGAATGTATTATCTGACTAGTTGAGTATTTTCACAGAGAGAAAACAATAATTCATTTGAAAATTTATCTATAATAGATGTGAAGATGTACAAGTTTATGGCTCGCCAGAGAAATGCATTTAGGGATGGAAAGATGTTATACGGAAGATATCAAAAGATCATGGAAATAATACCAAATTTTGAATGGAAGAAAAAAGGAAAAGAGATCTTGCGGGATCCATCTACATTACCTAGATAAAATAATTTCCCAAAGATTACACTGACTAATTCCGATGGAATGGCCCTTGGTTTACGACCAAACATTGCTTGTGATGCAGACGAAGACTTGACGATTGAAACGCAAATTGCTGATGCCAACAATCCGCGTCAGCAATTTCAAGTCACTCTAGATGGGCAAGTTGTTAGTGTACGGTGTCCAGAAAAAGTATTGACGAATATGTTGGGCTTTGATGGTGCATCATGTGCCAGTGGGAGTGGATTGCAGTTGAAGAATCTTGGATATGTTCCAATAAAACCTCGTGGAAAGTGTTTTGAAAGCAAAGAGGAATTGAGAGCTGCCATTGAGGCATGTTCGCCTTCAGATTCAAATGACTGCGCAATTAAGAAACAGATACATGGATTTATCGAACTTTGGTGTTTTGAAGATAGTGTCAACGACATGACTGGACTATTCAAGGACACTGCCTTCAATGAGCCAATCAATGGATGGGATGTTAGCAAAGTCACAAATATGCAATACATGTTCTATAAGGCTATTAACTTCAATCAAGATCTGAGTGGATGGGATGTGAGCAAAGTCACAAATATGCAACAAATGTTCTATAATGCTGGTAACTTCAATCAAGATCTCAATGGATGGGATGTTAGCAAAGTCACAAGAATGGATCATATGTTCTACAATGCCACTAACTTCAATCAGGATCTTAGTGGATGGGATGTTGGCAAAGTCAACAATATGTACTACATGTTCAACTTTGCTGCTAATTTTGATCAAGATCTAAGTGAATGGGATGTGAGCAACGTCTTAGTTATGAATCACATGTTCGATGGCGCCAGTAACTTCAACCAAGATCTCAGCGGATGGGATGTGAGCAGCGTCACAGATATGAGATACATGTTCAAAGATTGTAAGCAGTTTAATCAAGACCTGAGTGGGTGGGATGTGAGCAGAGTCACAGATATGCGATTCATGTTCAGTGGGGCTACTAACTTCAATCAGGATCTTAGTGGATGGGATGTGAGCAAAGTCACAAACATGTACCTCATGTTCTATGGGGCTATTAACTTCAATCAAGATCTGAGTGAATGGGATGTGAGCAGCGTCACAGATATGAGTTTCATGTTCAAAGAATGTAAGAAGTTTAATCAAGACCTAAGCAAATGGGATGTTAGCAAAGTCACAAGTATGAGATACATGTTCTTTGGAGCTAGCAACTTCAATCAGGATCTCTGTGCATGGGGAGCCGCCTTTCCGTATGACAGTTGTCAAGGTATATTTTCCGGATACTCCGGTTGCACATACCAGGGAACTCCAACTGAATCTGCTGGTGGTCCTTTCTGTTCATCAAGTTGTGGTGGAAGTTTGAGTATCAGTAGTGATATAAACCATTCAGCCGAACTGAGTCTTGAGGCAGATGATTCATTGTTAGACCTAATGCTTGCCGAGGCTGATGACTTCCCAGAAGATGCCTTTGAGCACGATCACTCCTTCGAGCACGATCACTCCTTTGAGCACGATCACTCCTCTGAGCACGATCCCTTCATGGGTGACTCTACTGCCTCCTGGAACACTTACAAATCATCTGATTTTAGGTTTCTCCCAAATGGGTCAACAGAAGATTCTTTTGCTGCATCTGGCATGAGATACTCAGGGGATAAATCAAACCTTCAACGTTGGAAATTTGATAGGGACACTGATGAAATTTCAAATGTTGCATGCCCTGACCTTGCAATTTCATCCAGCAAGCAAAAGGATGTTAGTCTGAATAGCATTTACTTTGCCTTGCAAAACCCTCGTACTCAATTGGCTATTGGAATTTCATCAGAAAGTTGTGAGGATGGAATGACTCTTACCATGCAAGATTTAGTGTATGGCAGTCCAAATCAACAGTTTATTTACAGTGAAGCAGACAAAAAGATTGTTAGCCTAAAATGCCCGGAATATGCCATTACTATACCAAATGATGACTGCGAAACTACAGAAAGTTTACTCATGTCATCGAAACAGGATGTTGGTGATAGGAACAAATGGCTGTTCGATGATAAGGAGGTGATTCAAAGTGTTCAATGCCCAACCAAATTTATAACGATTCATGGTGCATCAAGTGGAGGAGCAAGGCTTGCCAGGATGTCACAAACGTCTATATCATCCTCCGATGCAACTAACGAGGAAACGGCAACATTTGACACGACTTATGAAACAGCAACATTTGACACGACTTATAATGCTCCGAGGTGTGTTAATGCAGTTGCAATTTGTGACACAGGTACTCTTATTGAAGGACGAGGAAAAAAAGAGCAGAACACACCGAATACGTATGTTTCCATGTTATTTCTTGTTCTTTTTGAGTTTTTGAACCTTATTCTCATGATTTTTTATCCCCGCCCCTCAGCATCGACAACTGTGTAGATGGTGAAAACAAGTTAGATGATGTTTATGACTTTGGAAAACCAACGCCCCCAGCTGATTTTGTTAATAGAATCAAAATAGAGAGAGGAAAAGGATATAAACTTACATCAGGTGAAAGAGCCACTATTTCAGCAACTGTCAAGACGTCTACAATATATTCTAGAACAGTTGACTTTTTCTATAAGGATAATGGTGAGTAATGCAGAACATACATTCTGAATATTCTTTCATCCAGCATTCATCTTAGCATTGTTCCTGGTATATTAGCAAACTCTCCGCAATGGAAATTGATTGGAAGTCAAAGAGTACGTTCGACCCAGGAGCATCAACTCTCAGTCCACTACATCATCCCACATGGACATGACATCCAAGCAGTCAGGGTTCAATTAAGGAATTCATATAGGAGTAAACAAGCTTTACCGTAAGTATACATTTCATTTATAGTTTTCTTGGTTCCGTCTGCTTGATTCAATTCATGCTTTCATTATGTTGGCGCTGTAGCTGTACATCAGGACCACGGTCAATATCGGAAGATGACAGAGATGATCTGGTTTTCACCGTTTTATCGGGGCCAACAAAGGGTCCAACCAACGCTCCAACTACCAGCGCTCCAACAACCACTGCTCCAACCACCGCTCCCACCACAGCTCCCACCACCGCTCCAACCACCGCTCCAACCAGCGCTCCAACGACCACCGCTCCAACCACCGCTCCAACCACCGCTCCAACCACCGCTCCAACAACCACCGCTCCAACAACCAGTGCTCCAACAACTAGCTCACCATCACACAGTCCTCTAAAAGAAGCTGTAGAACCTCCGAAACAATCCGATGTTACAAACAGTCCTACTATTGCATATTATACTGACACGGCGCAGGAAAAAAAAACTGAATGGGACCCAGCAACACCACCTTCTGTTGGATCTACAGTTATTCTCTCAGACTTGAATGCCGAGCGATACCAAAAGTGGACAAAACAGCGTCAGGTATGCTTCGGATGTCTTTGTGATTCTACAATTACACTCCGCACACTGCACATTCTCATATTTTATTTTTATTTTTTTGATAGCTTTTTCATCCACTGATGGGACCATTTAGTGTAGTCAATCCAATCAGTGGGCTTGCAATGGCAGTTGATGGCAGCACATGTTCCCATGGTTTGAACCTCATTTCAAATGCTGATGATCACACTAGTATAAGGCAGCAGTTTTACTTGGGACAGCATGGATCCATCTTTAGTGCCCAGTGTCCAGGACTTGTGCTTGCAGCTGACAACTCAAACGACAGATTTTCTGTCATATTGGAGACCTTTCAAATCGACCAAAAGAAGTTGAAATGGAAGTTCACAAATGGCATGATTGAGAGTGTCTCAAACTCTGGAATGGTTCTTGCGAGTACAATGACTCTGAAAAACAATAGCACCTCTTCATTAGATGTGAAGTGGATCCGAATGAACACCCGTCTCTTGGCTTCAAGCAGTGCAGCCTCTAACAGTACATCACCAGCATGGAAACAACAATGGAAAATCTCATTTGTTGACTCTGAATACAAAGGACCATCTGTCGCTGAATTTATTCAAAATGAAACAGCATCAAACACAAAATGCTACAATATTAGCTCTACGTTCAGTACATCCTTTGATGACTTTGCAAGACAGCTTGTTGTCAACGATGCTAGTGATGAAGACCAGTGCAGAAAAGTTAGAGAACAGTTAGGGTTTGATAAGGATCATCAGTTTGATNCAGACAAATCTCCCATGGAATGCCAGAATAAGGGACTTTGGCATTTGGGAATTTCAGATGAAGCATGTGAAAATGCAGGTGGCGAATGGTTCCGAACTCCATGCTTGACCCTCAAGGACACCATTCACAATCGCCCTTCAAGATTTGACCTTGAAAACCCTGTTAATGGTACCTGTCAAGACAACTTGAAGAGATTGGAAACCGCTTTTGTCTCCTCTTCTACAGGTCGTGATTTCCCATTTGCGGCTACACGAGATGGATGCCATGAGTTTTGCCGGAGTTTGCCTGACTATTCAACGCAGATAGGCATGATGACTAATCAGACTGAAGTGAATAAAAATGTTCAGATAAGTGACTGCACATGCATCTATCGAAATGGCAAGTTGCCATCAAGAGAATCAATGCCCTCTTACTCCAAGCCATCACCACCCAAATTTACTCTGAGCAATTCAGATGGAATGGCTCTGGGTTTACGTCCTAACATTAATTGCAACGCATCAGAGGATTTAATGATTGAGACACAAGTTGCTGATCTCACTAATCCTCGCCAACAATTTCAAGTTACTCATGATGGGCAAGTTGTTAGTGTACAATGTCCACAAAAGGTATTGACCAATGTGTTAGGCAGTGGTGGTGTTTCTTGTACTGATGGAGTTGGTTTGCAATTGAAGGAATATGGGTATGTTCCAAGTACAAGAAGTCCCACGACGAGTCCCACGACGAGTCCCACGACGAGTCCCACCAGTCCCACGACGAGTCCCACCAGTCCCACAACGAGTCCCACAACAAGTCCCACGACGACAAGTCCCACGACGACAAGTCCCACGACGACAAGTCCCACGACGAGTCCCACGACGACAAGTCCCACAAGAAAGTGTTTCGAAACCAAATCAGAATTGCGAGATGCTATTGTGGCTTGTTTTTTCCTTTCAAATTCACAGGCATGTGAAGGTAAAAAGGCCATTTTTGGTTCATCAATCAACAGCTGGTGTTTTAATGGCATCCCCGATATGTCTGGGCTATTCAAGGGTACTTCCTTTAATGAGCCAATCAACGGATGGGACGTATCCGGTGTTGAAAATATGAAGGAAATGTTTCGTGATGCGACACAATTCAATCAAGACTTGTCGGCATGGAACACAGAACGAGTCACGGACATGACATGGATGTTTGGGCATGCATGGGAATTCAATGGTGACATCTCAACATGGAATGTGGGAAAGGTTACCAGCATGCAGTCAACGTTTCAAGGTGCGATAAAATTCAATAATGACATAAGCAGTTGGAGAGCAATCAATTGTAATAGTTATTTGGCCACGTTCCATGGTGCAGTTAGTTTCAATCAAGATCTCAGTCAGTGGCATACAACAAGTACAATGGACTTTATAGGCATGTTCAATGGGGCAACAGCATTCAATCAAAACTTGTGTGCCTGGGAAGATCGATTCAACTACATTTCAAATTTGAGTCATGATATGTTCAAAGGCACAAGCTGTGCTGATAAGTCAGATCCTCGCAAGGAAATATCAGGAGTACGATACGTGAAGCTACAACATGATCAATCCTCAAATGAATATTTGCTTTTAGCTGAAGTTCAAGTTTTGGATCAAGCAGGTATAAATCGAGCACTGCACAAGTCTGCTTCACAATCAAGTCTTTGGTCTTCAGATTTCGCCGGCCGTGCAGTTGATGGCCATGTTTCAACAATATCACATACAAATAATGATTATGGCAAGTTGATGCTGGATTATGTTGTTTCATTTTATCGCAAAGGAGTTAACTCTGACTTTATATGTCTCTCCCATTCGAAGGAGCGTGGTGGGAGGTGGACTTGGGATCAGATATTCTCGTTGACAAAGTTATAGTTTTGGGCTACCTCGAATGTTGCCAAGAAAGGCTAGCACCGGTTACACTATATCTTTATGACCAGTATATGAGAGTCATTTGGCAATACAGAGTTATTGATTCAACACAAATTAGGCAGATTGATTTTGATATCTCTGGTGGTCAAGTATCCATAGTGAACATGGATGATAGTAATACACAAGTTACGGTTACATCTGGAAAAGTTGGAAGACATTTTTGCGTTCAAGACTGTACTGCAAGCTGGGAAAGAAATGATGTCAATGTAAGATTTTTTTCCTATACTTTGGGTTGCATTATAATAATTCCACCTCTGACAAGCATAGATTCAGGACAAATCGCATGAAGAAGAATTAATGTCCGATCTCCCAATTCTTGCTGTGAGTGTCAAGTAGATATGCATGATATGCCAACGAAAGGTCCATTGATTGACACTATTGTTCACTACAATGTTATTATATATGATCTTTCATCAAAGCAGAGACACCCCCAATACATGTCTACTACCCAAGATACTACTTCCCAAAACAGGATTAGGCGACTGGAAGCAGATGACAATTATGCTGCACCCATTCTCTCCGACAAACAAATTGAAAATTCACCACTTGACGTTGAAAATTCACAACTTGTGGATCTATCTGACCTCCAACATTGGACATTCAATAACGATACTGGGAGCATTTCAAATGTTGGATGCCCCAACCTTGTAATTTCATCCATCAAGGAGAAGGATGCTAGTCTGAACAGCATATACTTTGCTTTGCAGAATCCCCGTATCCAGCTGGCTATAGGAATCACAGCAGGAAAAGTTTGCACGAATGGAACGACTCTTTCGATGCAAGACTTAAAATACGGTAGTCTCCATCAACAGTTCATTTATATTAAGGACGAAGAAAAGATTGTTAGCTTGATTTGTCCTGACTTTTCCATTACTATTCCAAATGGAGATTGTGGGTCATCTGTTGGATTGCATCTATCAAGCGAGAGTCATACTGATGATAGAAATAAGTGGTCATTTCAAGACGCTGGGACTATTCAAAGTGTCAAATGCCTTGGTAAGTATATAACAATCCATGGTGCCTTGAGTGGAGGAGCAAAGCTCGTGAGGAAGCATCCTTCACAACAGTTTCTTGCCGTAGCTCCAGATAGCACATTTGGAGGACCTCCCAAACAAAATGACACCACAAACAGTCCTACTGCTGCATATACAGACAAGCCTCACAATGTGACAACACAATGGGGCACGGCAACACCACCTTCTGTAGGATCTATAGTTACTCTCTCTGACTTAAACGCCGAAAGATACCAAAAATGGACAAAACAGCGTCAGGTACGATTCAAGATGTGCTAGTAATTTAAAAACTATCCTTTACGCATCATGTGTTCTCACATTATATACTGCTTTTTGTGATAGCTCTTTCAACCCCTAATGGGACCATTTAGTGTTGTCAATCCAAACAACGGGCTGGCAATGGCAGTTGATGGCATCACATGTTCAAATGGTGCAAGCCTCAGCTCAAGCACTGATGATCACGCAAGTTTAAGTCAGCAGTTTTACTTGGGACAGCATGGGTCCATCTTTAGTGCCCAGTGTCCAGGACTTGTACTTGCAGCTGACA
>JALLPH010000336.1:0-21633 GCA_036939855.1 Cyclotella choctawhatcheeana
GAGGAGGTATTTGTGGTTGTTGTTTTCATGCAGGTAGTGATTGAGTGCTTGTTGTGTGATAGAACCACTTAATCTAGAACCTAGTAGAACATTCTCGACTAAAAAACTTCGTCAAGTTTTCACTCAACCCACTAAGTGGAGTTTTTATTCAATCATGCATCACGGAATTTTTAAAAAAAATTGAAAATTGAAGGATTTCGTACGGCGTGTCATATCTAGTGTTTATTGTTCTATGGACTTGGTGGTAGAAACGGTTGTCCAGTCTCTTGTTTCCACTGGTTTTAAATTTAAAACAAGGACACGTAGGTCACATAAGAAGTAGACAAAACAAGGACGTCACTGAAAGACCAGGACCTCTTGACGGATTCACGTGGTCACGCAACAAGCAGGCAGACAACCGCATTGACAATTCACGTGGTCACAACAAGCAGGCAGACAACAGCTTGACAGAGGCATGAACATTCCAGAGCTTCTGGCATTCGCCGACAACGAGCTCAAGGGAGAATTGAAACCTGCAGAGACTGTTGTCAGTCATACCCAGCTCGTCGCAGCAAGCAGAACGCACAATGCCACCCTCACCACTGTTCACTCAGCAATAATCAAGCTTCAAAACGACTTGGATGAAATGACGACAGCGTTGTCGAAACGCATGGATAATATTGAGGCCAAAGTTGACCAATGGGGTGTCCGAGTGGAAGGCCTAGAGAAAAGATGTGTGGTGTGTGAATATACTGTTCAGATGTAACTGAAACTGTCTTTTCTTTTCAATGCTATGTTTCATCTCTTCGCTCTTCTGGATTGATAGTCTTTCGATGAGTCCTTTGCAAAACAAGAAAGTATCAACCAAGACGCCAATGCTTTTCAAAAGCAATGTATGCAAGGAATTGACAGCCTTGCGACAACAATCAAAGAACTCCCAGCGACTATTCAAATCACATCATCTCAAGTACTTCATCACACGACTTTAAACAATGACCTTAACATAGCCGACGAGTCGGATTCTTCAGTTAGTTTAAATGGTATCATAGAGAAGCAAGCAGAAACTAACATAGGTCATGACCAAAGGCTGGAAGACCACGGGGAACGAATGGACATGATGGACAAGCACGTGGGTGAAGAAATCAAGAGGGTAATGGTATGGGTAATCGAACAAAACCAAGATGATGTAGATGAGATGAACGCACTGAAGGAGCAAGTGGAGAGGATTGAATTCGACCTGAATGGTAAGATGAGCTATGTTGAAGTAGATGAAAAGATTGCGATCAAGGTGAGTATTGTGGTGGGAGTGCAGTCAAATTGTCGCATACATATCCAGAGGTTGGCTCAACTGTGTTCATGTGGATAAATGTGTTTTCTTAAGGTGAGGCAATTGGTCGATCAAATCAAAGACGCCCTTTTGTCAGTCGAAGAGGACGAGGCTGATTTCAAGAGCGTTGCCAATGCACTGCACGGTTTGTTCAACTCGCTGAAGGAGAGCAAGGCCGACAAATCAGAAATGGCAGAACTTCGCAACCAAGTAATCAATGCTCAACTAAATGGAAGCGGAAATGGAGGAAGCGCATCGGGTCCGGGAGGGACATTGGATTATAGAGGATTAAAGAAAATACTTTCTGCATATAGTAAGACGGATGTTATCAACAAGAAGCTGGAAGACAAGGCCGGGAAAGATTTTACTTGCCAACGCCTTGAACATTCAGAAGCGATGATTGATAAGCTACTAAAGACTGTGGAAGATTTGTCGAACATTGTCACCGGCTCATCGTCTTTAGGAGTCAGCAATATTTGTGTTCCCAAAGACGATACCATAGTCAATGACGGCAATCCAATCTCAGCAGATGAACAGCCTCGTACGAAATCTTCCATATCCAATGTTGTTAAGATGAACAAAACGAACAATTTCAAGAGAATCGATTACAGTTTAAGTCGCCCAAACACCGCTTCATCAAGCCCAATGCAGCTTCAGGAGAGAACCGATCGTCGTATGACGACAGCTGCCACAGATAGACCGTTCACCTCGCCTGTCTCCCGTACATCACGTCTACGCTCCATGACCAATATTGGACCCTATCGAAAGTCAGTTGTGCCAGCCCCAAAACAGCTACCTGCCATTGAGACGAAACCACTGGTTCAAGATAATGATGGGAATCTTTATGTAAGCAATAGCGAGAACAAAACCCTAGTTCGGGATTCTGTTGATCTATCCACTCGTAGAATAAGTACGATGAGTTTCCGGGACGGAAAAGCATCATTTCATTAGATGACCATTTGCATAGAATAATGTTCTGACCAGTCTACCAGTCGTCAAAGTCGTCAATCTTTAAAGTCATGATTCTAGCCAGTCTACCAGTCTTCAAAGTCACCAGTCTTATGCATCATATGTTCACGGTTCATAGCCTCCAATCTTTCCAACTCCCACAACTCCTCTTCCCACATTTCATCAACATCTGAGAGAATTGTGATGTTGAATGTTAGTATATAACATGTGTCAGGTGCTGCTTTGATTGGTACATGTTACGAAAGATAACTTTACCCTCTTCCTGCAACTCTTGAGCAACATCATTTAATAATTCAGAGTAATCCATTTCTGTCATCTTACGTTCCTCGTCCCACTTCGCATCCTCTCTTCTCAATAGTTCGACGTATGATTGTCTTTTAATTTCTTCTGAAGTATCTTCACTCCAAGATATAAGTTTAGCATCGAAATCACCATACTCCATATCCTCCACAGATGATGGTCGATCAGCTAGTAAATTCTTCTCGTCGTTGAAATGATGTATCCTCGAACTACGAACTACCTGCTCAACTAAACATTTGGCTTTTATTCGTACAAGATCATCTTTGTCTAACGGATGGTCTGATTTGATTTCGTTTGACCGCGCCTTATCTTCTTGGACCTGTCCAAGATCGTAGTGTTCCATAATGTCTCGTCTGACTTTGAACCCGATGGATGCTGGTGCATCGCTATACAGACTGCTATTACGATCCAAACGTCGTCTTCGTAAGAGAATTTCTTTTCGCGAGGCCTTGGCACGCTGTAGGCATTCATTCCGTAGATCCTCTTTCCATTTCTGTGAATTTACCTTGATGGATTTTGATTTTGGGTTGGTGTTTATGTGCTGTTGCGGGTTGTGGTGTGAAATTTCATTCATGATGGAAGAAAGATAAGTGGCTAGTCTTTAGCTATGAGGCAGACTGCTATTCTTGGCGTCTTCAGTTGTTAAGGGAGGGTATTGCGGTGGGTGGAGGTGTTGATGTTTTATTCTCTTGGTAATGGTAAGGAATGGCGGGATCTTCCTAGTTTAGAGGAGTATATCTCTTTTGGGGGCAAATATTCTGAGTTAACTATTAGGTCAGCTTGGGTCAGAAATGAAAACATTTGGGGGGCATAAAACTTTCACGCTAAAGTTCTGATCCTCTTGATTCACATTCACGCACCTCTAGACCTGAGACCTGAGACCGCCACGATGAAGTACATCAAAGGCAGCATCCTCCTTGTGGCTGTATTTCCATCACTCACTTCAGGATTTGCCTCACGTCGCCAACTAACCAGACCCGCTACCTCAATCATGTCGGGATGGAGCACCGCCCCCGAAAAGACCTGTCCCAAAACGGGCAACTCCCTCCCCAATCTCCCCATACCCCAACCATTGCTCTCGCTAACTCCAGGGACTTGGGCTCATGATACGATGTCTCGTCGCCTTAATAGAGAAATCTTACAGCGGACCTATGAAGAAAACGAAGACGCATTCAATTCTCCGGAATTCTCGAAAGCATTGAAGAGGTTTAATGAGTTGAGAGCTGAGTTGGACAATGCAGCCGAGACCAAGTTGACGTATCTAGCATTTGACGAGGTGGAAGATGGGAGAGCTGGCGTGAAAGCTGCTGCTACTTCGGAGCTCCCGAATGAAGGAGTAATTGAGAGGGAGAAGAGGGAATGGAAGGCTATTTTAGAACCGTTTGTGGAAAAGGGAGATACTTGGTTGTCAGCTCCTTGGTTGGTTACTGAGGTAAGTGCATGATATCAGATGATATCTTACGTGTCTATCCAGTTACTGGAATCATTTGAAACTAATACCAACTAATTTCTGCGGATGCTTCAGTGTATTCCATTTAATTCTGCAAGCTTTGAATACTAACCTTAACCGTTGTCTTGATGTGTTATTCAATAGTTTTATGCCTACAGACGCCTCATCGAGGCCATTGGTTACTACGACAAATCAAACCCAGCAACATATCTTTTTGATCCATTTGCTGTGGCAAAAAAGGCAGGTTTAGAGTCATCTGTCAATAGTGCTGAGAATATGTTGGAAAAAATTGTGAAGTTGCCTCATACCAAAGAAGATAAGTTCAAGTTTGTCGTGTGTCATTTAGTCAGAAGAGTTTTAAATCGTCTCTTACCATAATGAATCTTTTCAATATCTATACGAGTGGGACTAGCCGCAGCATTTGCATTATGGGGAAACAAAATGGACTTATCTATTTGGCCAGCAGATGCAGAAAACTCCTCACTTGATGTGTTCGCCAACATTTTACATGCAGCGGATGAGAACTTGTTGCATGATGACACGGATGAGTTGGCAGATCATTGCATGTGGTTGAAAGATAGAGGATGGGGAAAGATTGATATCATTGTAGATAATGCTGGGTTTGAATTGGTGACAGTGAGTATTATTTTTTTATCAGTGTCATACCTGCAATTGCATCTCTGCCTCTAACCGATCTTTGTTCAGGATCTTGCACTGGCCGACTACTTGATTGCAAGTGGTGTGGCAGAGAAAGTGACTTTCCAGCTGAAAAGTCACCCTACATTTGTATCTGACGCACTAGAAAAGGATTTACTCCAGACTGTTGAACATTATGCTTCTCTACCTGAAGACAAATTTCCCAATGCACGTGCGGCTGGAATTCGGTGGCAGCAGTATTTGAAAGGTGTGTAACCAACTCAAAACCAATCATGCGCTCTTCTTGAAATAATCTAACCAAAGCCTACTTACCAAGATGAAAAATGGATCTGTCACGAGGACAATTTTTGGGTGCAACCTTCAGCAATGTGGGATATGCCAAATCCTTTAAGGCGAGACATGAAAATGAAGTGCGATCTTGCATTTGTTAAGGGAGATGCCAACTACAGGAGATTGTTAGGAGACAGATATTGGGATTATTCTGCACACTTTCAAGATGTTGTAGGCTGCTATTTCCCTTGTCATGTGTGTGCTTTGCGGACATTGAAGGCTGAGATTGGATGTGGAATGGATAAGGAGGAGGTGGATAGAGCAAAAAGTCTCGACGACGAGTGGATGGTGAACGGGAGATTTGGAGTGGTTCAATTCGGTAACGGCGAAAAATACTAAGGCTGACAATTAGGCTGAGGTGGAGTAATATCTACATAACCGAGTCAAAATTTCAAGTGATTATTTCTGTAGCATTATATTCTTTAACAGTGCTTAGATGAGGTTTGGCTTTACACAAAAACACTTGCAATAGCTTCAAAGACAACAGCCACAGCAACTGCACCGGGATCTGGAGTACCTTTTAAATCAGACACATAATTTGATCGGCCCTATGTGAACGACAAGAATTAAAGCAATTTTATGAAGTTGTACACAGTAAATACATTATGCATCAAAATATGGCACTTGAAATTTTATTCAAACAACAAATGACTTACCGCTTCCGCGTGTTGCATCTTAGCTGTAGCATCCGCTCCTTGTCTACTTGCGATGGCAGCACCATTCACGCCAGACCCGGCTAGCAATGCCGTTGATGCAGGAAAAAGAGCGTCAAGCATGGTCCGAGAGCCCTCACGTGCTCCTCCATAGAAAGAAATAGCTTCTGTTCCTGCCTTGAAAGACTCAGCCAAATACTCGGGAGTTATTCCACCTCCAGAAGCACACGTGGTGCTAGCTTTTCTAAACATGAGTTCCAACAATATACCAGATGTACCGCCCATAGATGCCGAAACGGCTTCAGCCAAGTCACTGAATAGTTTTGATGGATGGTCGAGGCGAAGTTTGTTCGATTCCAACCGCGCTGCAACTTCTTTTGCTCCACGAGCCATCGTTATCCCGCAGTCACCATCTCCGACGATTGTATCAAACTTGGTTAGTTCTGCCTCTGCTTCAATCAATGACGCGCAGCACTTCGATATAATGGTACTCGCCAAGGTATCGAACTTGTCAATCATAACTGGAGGCAAGGAGATATTTAAAGCAGAGTCTTTTGTATCAGTAGCAATCTCGGCAATTTCAACATTAGAGGGACGAGATGCAGCACCACCATCTTTCCAAACATCAGCTTTGGTCCATGCAGGAGCATCTGTACTCGAATCAATCAGTCCAACAATCTCATCAGTCATGTCATTATTCAATGGTAGAATGGATACTGACGCTCCTTGCATATCAAATGAAGTCATGAAGCTACCCACAAGCACTCTGGTTGCTTTGCTCCCAGCACTCTCGATTTGTGTAACTAAAGATCTTGCCAACAGAGACATTTCAAAATTCGACGTGCCACCCAAATTGTTTACAAGAACAATGACTTGATCTCCTGAATTGTATAGAGGGACAATCTTGCCATTCACTTCTCTTCCATAGTTTTGTATTGACTCAATCATAGTCTTGGCAATATCATCACAAGGCATAAGTTGACATTGTTTCACTCCGGCTTCACCATGGATACCCAAACCAATTTCCATCATAGGTTCTCCCTTATCATCAGCCCCCGACAATCGATCATTCACCACATCAGCTCCAGGAACTGTAACAGTGTTCAACGCCACACCCATAGATCCTACACTCTTGGCTACAGTATTAGCAATAGCCGTTACTTCCTCTAATGACATACCCCTTCCGGCAGCCCCTCCACTAGCCTTATGAACAAACACCGTCCCAGCAACACCTCGCGCTCCTGTAATACCCTTGGTCCTCGGCAAGGCACAATCATCTGCAACAACACACATTGTAACCTGCCTACCCTCGGCATTTGCCAATTCACATGCCATACCGAAATTCAATCGATCACCCGTATAATTCTTCACAATGAGTAAACAGCCCTTCCCACCCTCGTCTTTTGGCAATGTAACAGCACGAATAGCTGCTAGGATAGATGCTACAGAAGGACTGGCAAATATCCCACCTAAAATAGCCCCAGAGAGCATATTGTTCCCGATGAAACCTGCATGACTCGGCTCATGTCCTGATCCTCCACCGGATAGGAGAGAGACGCATGATTTGTTGGGGTGGACAGAAGCGGAGAATGAGGAGGAGAGGAGCACGTGATGATTGGATAGTTTACGTAGATGGTTGGGGTATTGGAGGAGCAACCCGGCTATGTATTCGTCCACTGCTGTGGAGGCGTTGTTGATGAACTTCTTAGGCTTCGTCATGGTGATATGTAATTCGAGGATGAGCGGGCGGAGTGTGAGCGGAGCGGTGAAGAGTACCTACCTAAAGATACGCGACCTATCACACCTACTACCCCCCTACCTACTCTACGTGGATTTTAAGGTGTGTCCCACTATGGTAGGTAGGTCCCACTACCACTCCGGTCCCTTTTTTCCTTTGGACGCCAATGATGTGAGCTTGCTAATGAGGTAAGGTCGACATTTTCGGCAAGTCATTGAACCGTTACAGAGCCATGTTAATCGTTAGGGGTTGGATCCGTTAAGATCATTCATCATGTGCATCCCCTACTGTTTCATTTGCTTTGCAACGATAGTTGTTGCTATCGAGTCTGACGTACACCGATAGCCGGTAGGATTGCGAAGTTCACTTCCATCAGGACAGTGATATGAATGTATTGAAGCTACACCATTCGGTCCTACTAATACTGCTAGCCTCGGCCACTTGGCCATATGAAAAGTTTGTCTTGGCAAGAAGACTGAATGGACGTCGTCAATTGAACACTGAGACGCATCATAGCAATGACTTCTTGTTTGTGAGGCATATTGGTATTGATGCATCTACCCACAGCAATGACTTTTCGTTTCTACGACACATTGGTATCAGTTCAAAAAGTTCGAAGAGTGATAGCAGCGACAGTTCCTCGAAGAGTGGTAAAAGCTCGTCGAGCAAGTCAGGTAAAGCTTCGTATCACTCAGCCAAATCCAGCAACGCAGCTTCTTATCACTCGAGCAAATCGTCCAAGGCCTCTTACGATGGTTCGAACATTGACACATCCGGCAAATCAAGCAAAGCCTCACACGATGTCGATCTAGATTCAATGGCTGGTTCTAATGATACACCTTCCATTCCAAATGGCTGGAATTCTAATGACGTTGTAAGTACTTGAATGGTTTATAATGTTAACTGCTACCAAATCCCAAATTCACTTTGCATTTATACATCTAACTCATCGCTCAATACATAATAAGGCTCTCATATTTGAAGATACTGCGTCATTGACAGAAAACTCTGAGTTCTTCCCTATTATTTTCGAGTCACCGGATCCCGAGATATCCATGGCAGCGACTGATCCAAGTAAAAGGCCAACGCCTTCACCTGCAGAGTCACCAAGCTTTTCGCCCACAACGATACCAACAATGATACCCTCCTTGTCTCCTTCAAAAAGGCCAAGTCCGAAGCCAACAAATATCCCAACCAATCTACCGACTCTTAGCCCAACAGGAGCACCATTGCCTTGTGGACTTTCCGAATCAGCAAGAAAAACAAAAATGATTGAAATATTAAGTGTTGAGTCTGTCATTCCAAACAGCCCACAAGACCTTGCATCCAATTGGATTATCGACAATGACGACCTTTATCTATGTCCTGATAATGAAGAGGCAATTATGCAACGATATGTCGCTGCTGTTTTATATTTCAGTGTTGGTGGTGGGACATGGAATCAATGCAATGCACCAAGCAACCCTTACAACCCTGCTTCTATTGAGAGAGCTAACGAAGAGTGTAGAATCCGCACAACTACGTTCCCTGACTTGACGAGTGGAAGCAATGCCTGGTTGACTCCATCCAGTGAGTGCGAGTGGGGTGGTCTTGCTTGTCTCCCCGATGGCTCAATTGCAGAAGCTTCCTTCGAAAATAACGGTTTTGTGGGCACAATACCAGTTGAGCTGAAAGAGTGGAAAGAGTTGAGACGTCTAGCATTGCAACAGGGTGGTCTATTTGGTACTATTCCTACTGAATTGTCATTGTTATCAAACCTTCTCGTCTTAGGTATGAAGTTGTGATATTTGATGGCATTGCTTGTGAAATACATACCGCCTTACATTGCATCCCACTATTTAGATCTTGACTACAACGAGCTGACAGGATCTCTGCCTGGCGAAATGTTTGAAAACTGGAGTGTACTAAAGGAACTTGATCTAAACAATAACTTACTCGAGTAAGTATTTGCAGTCTTCTATATTGTACTATGAATTTCAAAACCAAATCATTTTACTTACATTGCTTAATTTAAGTGGCACCATATCAACTAGAATTGGAGAGTTAGCCGATTTAAGGTTTTTGCAGTTAGACAGCAACAGCTTCACCGGAACAATTCCAACTCAACTAGGTCAACTTGACATGCTCATTTTCATGTCTGTAGCAGACGTTGATCTGAATGGTCTTATGCCCTCTCAGGTTTGTGCAAATCGAGGCGAACCTGCCAACCCTGACAATGGAAATCTGGCTATACTCATATCAGATTGTGATGTGGCAGATCAAAAGGTAAGCACATATGCGTCCATACTACTCTAGAGTTCAGCATTATCGTAATAGCCTCTCTTGAAAATCTTTGTAGGTGTTTTGCGAGTGTTGTACCGCTTGCAGTATTCAAGAACAAAGCACGGATTTTTCCCAGTCCTGGATAAATGAGCCTTGAAGCTCTAGCCAAGAGATGCTAGAGCTAATTTGCATATATTAATTACATGAGTTAGATACCATAAATGTTGTGTTGTGCTGTCTGTAAGACATGATCATTTGTTACATGTATCATTTATTGTAGTTGGAAACCTGGTCCCAACCTCCATCTTCCCGCCAAATTGGGGCTCTCGTCGTCATCCCTTCCCTTTTCCGAAGAACAGCAGAAGAACAGGAGAATGCTTTCACATTTCACAACAATGAAACACTTCATCTTTGGATACGGATCTCTTATCTGCCCACAGAGTCGCGCCGTTACTGCTCCTACTCTAACTTCAGTTGCTGAGCCGGTTGTAATTCACGGAATTGAAAGAACATGGTCCGCACGTGTCAGTAAAGATCCATCTAACTGCAATGGCAGCAGGGGTCATATTGAAGGATGGACTCCAATGGGAGTACGTATTAAAAGTGGTGCAAAGTGCAATGGGGTACTAATTTGCGTGGATGAAGACGAACTGGAACGCTTTGATATTCGTGAAGGTAAGAAGTAGTAATATGTTTCATTCTTGATGAGTGTTGTGAGTCATCGAACACGCGAAGTCTAATAAGTAACTTCTTTTTATGAAAGCGGGTTACAAACGTCATAGAATCGATATCAGCAATATCATGCCTCACGTGGAGACAGATAAATTAATTGATGAACAGATGCCTCTTTGGCCACATGAAAGCAATCCCCAAGAATATCATGACTTCCAGTCAGTTGCTTTAGAAAAAGTTAAATGTCCTGACTGTCGAGTAGTTTTTGAGAGAGCATTTGCTAAGAGACGCAACCGTCCTGCTAGTCGGAACAGTAAATTCAACGATCAATCATCTGCACTTAATCCGACGGCAGAGCAATCAAGCGACATTTCCGTTTGGGTATGTACAATACACAACAGCTCTTACACAACACTATCATGCTGATCATTCAACTGTCGTGTTTTTACAGGTATATATTCAATCAGATGACCTTCCAGCAAATCGTCACTATCCAATTACACAAAGCTATCTTGATATAATAATGAGAGGATGTCTCAGTATATCAACTGACTTTGCTCGTAGGTTTCTTGAAACTACTAGTGGATGGTGGCATGATGGTAAATCATCCACTCACGTTAGTGATGAAGATCATAGCACTGACCCTGATCATCACACATGGGTCAATGATAGACACGATCCAATGTACATTCGAGCCGACTCAGAATATTCTGTAGAGAATGGAGCAGTCATTGACAAATTGATCGAGGAGCATCATTCAGATGCATTGAAACGCAGAGTGACGTCCATGTAATGTTGTGTTTTATATAGTGAAATGTACTTATTAATTTGATTATCACAGCAATAATTTGGGCAGCATATTTACTCATGAAAAGTGTATATTCATATCAAGAATCCTGTTTGTACTTTTGATTAATCTCCGACTTCATGTTCAACAGCTGACTTTCCAAAACCGTGATGTCTTGGTTTGCAGCTTTTATAGAATCTGCTAAAACCACCATTGAGTTATGTGCACCCATTAGCTCTGACAAATGGCAAAACTTGTACTCCATGAGAAACAACTTGTATTTAGAGTCCTGTACCATTTGTTGCAATTTTAGCATGTTGGATGTTGCCATGCTAAAACTTTTGCTATTCCTAACTTCATTGGATTCGTACAACATTGTTTCTACATCATCAATGTCAATCTGTACACGAGACTTAGCTGATTCCACCAGTGATTTCATATTTGAGGGTAAATCGGGAATCTCAGACATAGAAATCAGATCCATTTGTCTTTTGCTTAATTGGTTTAGCAACATATTTATGGTGCGGATATTCATAATGTCCCTTTTGTTGTTCTGCTGAAGATTACTTGTGTCGCCCACAACTGGTTTCAACATTTGTTGAAGCTGCACTAACATCGATTGAGCCTTGTCAATGTCAAAATTCACTGGCTCCGGTTGCTTTTCTAACATGAACTCACTCAAATCAGGCGCGCCCTGGAAAACATGGTTTGAATATTCTACCATTTTAGCATGCGCCTCAAGTGCCGTTGGAGACCGACTCTTCACCATCCTTTCCCAAAACTTGCGTTCCAATTCTCTCAGCTCCCACCATTCCATCGTAGTCAACTCCCCACGCCGTTTATAAGTTATCTTACCAATCATATTATTCCCCTCGAATTTTTTAGTTATTCTCATGGGATGACAGTGAAAAATCAGGGACAGGAATTCACGTAAAGTAATGTCTTGGAGGGGCAATGTTCCGGCTTTGAATTCGGTAATCAGACGGGCAGCGTATCGTTCTTCTTCGGGGAACCATCGGCCAGCACGCAGAGTTGATTTTTGGGTTTTGGCCGGTGAAGGATTTTGAGTGCTGGATTCTACACGCGTATCCTCCGATGGCACAACATCTTGTGGTGGCATTTCTTCAGCACTTATCATTGTCAAACGCTTGGGGACTGTGGCTGTTGGATGGGGTGGTGGGTGGTGGGTGGTGGAAGTTGGAAGAGGTTGGAAGTGTGGGCTGTGACTTGTGATCAAGAGTGAGGTAGAAGAGAGTGAAATAAGGTAGGAGAGCGAGGTAGGAGTCTGTAGGAGTGTTAGGTATTTTGCCTTCTGTGTGATGTGTGGATTTGTAAAGTGATTTGGAGAAGTGAGGAGGATGTGATGCAATCCATCCGTCAATCGGCTTGTACACAACGCCATGTTACCATCGCAAAGATGACCCAGTCCACTAAGAGAAGTAGTTGACCAATTTGACAATTTCTTGTTACTCTATCTATGTACAGTGACCTAAACAATTATCGACAAGTAAATAATATGATGTGTACCATCATTCTGTGTTCTATTATCGGTAGCGTTGGTACATTTCAATCAAACAAAGGGCTTTTTAAAATCAGTGTTCAACACAATTCTATGGCTTGAGTGCAGACGCAGTTTTGATAGTATCCTCGTTAGCCTTATCTTTTGCAAGAATTGTATCAAATTTCTTTGTGTTCTTGAGCAATTTGGCTGTCTCAGCTACTTGTGCATCACTTCGAAGACTTTTTTCAATTAACATGCTCTCGGGAAGGTATCTGAATGATCATTGCATCATGTAAGATCATGTAAGAAAAAATGACTACATAAAAGCTAGTAAAAGAATAGAATTTTTTTGCCAAACACGTACCTTGCTAAAATACTTGCCTCTAGATCTTCTTCAATTTCATTCTTGTAGGTCTTGAAGTCCTTCTTTACATCTGCTACAATATCAGACCTTAGCTTCTCTAACTCACGGGCAGCCCCATCAAACTTGCTAGCAACCAATTTCTTTTTCAGTTCTTTCAGTTGCTCCTCATACAAGACTTCCAATTTGATATCACCATCCTTTTGCTTCTTCTCCACATATCGTTGAAATTCACTGTATGTTTTTTCGTCAACCTTGAAATTCTCAGTCAAAACATTGTGCTTGCTCCATTCAGCAGCAAAGTCAGAGTACATACCCGAGTTGAGGAGTATTATTTCAATGGCTGATGAGCTTTGAGGATCCACCTTGTAGTCCACCTCTATGCCACCTCCGTCTCTCACTAATGAGAAAATGGGGAACAAAAATCAAGTTGTTGGAAATTGACTTGAACTTAACTCAAATAATTATGATTGAACGCTATCTTACCTTCACGTCCATGAGCTGTGCGAAAGACAGCTCTGTCTTTATCGGCAACTTTCTTGGATTTGTATGGTTTAGATGCGTTACCTTCCTCGGATGAAGCCTCCAGCACATTCGAGCCTCTACCGCCATCCTCATAAACAGTACTCTGAATGCATCTTCCGCTAGGAGTGTAGTACTTCGCGACCTACAAAGAGAGCCGACCGGCAACTAAGCAACTATGAAAATATTATGATAAAAGCAAAATTAATGAACTCACAGTGTACTTCAGAGCAGTTTGGTATGGCAGGTCTTGAACATTTTGAACGAGGCCTTTGCCAAACGTCCTGCCTTTACCAACAACTACCCCAACATCCAAATCCTGGACAGCACCAGTAACTATTTCGGCGGCACTGGCAGTACCTTCATTTACAAGAACCGCCAGACGGGTGTTAGAATTCAATACTGGCTCAGTTTTGCTCCTATATAGGGTTTCTGGGAATCCTCGGCCTTTTGCTTTGACAATATCAGATCCATTCGGTACAAAGAGGGTTGAAACATCAACAGCAGAGGTCAAAAGTCCACCAGGATTGCTTCGAAGATCAAGGATTAAACCCTGATTTGGACAGATAAATGAAAATAGTTAGCAGTGATATTCTATACCTATTATTAAAGTAATGTCATCATTTAACTCACCTTCAACTTTGTCGTATCAATAGAATCTGCCGTTATTGTGCCCTCTTCATCACGAATCTCCCCACCATTCGCCCTAGCAATCATATCTGCGCCGTGCTGCAGCACGCGTATAGCATACCTAACCTCTCTCCCAGCATCATTTGCAAATCCACTCAAATCAATATACCCGATTGCATCTTTGGGGTCTCCAATGAAACCATAATACTTGACGTCAGGGATATGAACAACACTGCGTTGCATAGTTATGGTCTGGGGTTCATTCTTTTCTCCTCCTACTCCTTCTCGTTCAAATGTAATAGAGACAGGCGTTCCAGGTTCACCACGCAAATGATTTCGAACTTGATCCACTGTAGTAGTGGGCTTGATTTCAAAGTCATCCACAGAAAGTAACTTGTCCCCTACACGCAAACCAGCATCAAAGGCGTACCCCTCAAAAGCAGATACCACCCTAATTCCATCTTCCATTGACTTTTGTTTACGTCGTTTGATTGCAGCTCTATCTTCATCGTCCACCTTCTTAACAATGGGAGACTTGGAGTCCTTACTTTCATCCTGTGACATTGGTTCTAACGCAATTTCTTCAGCCTCGGCAGTTAAAGTACTGCCTCGGATAACCAATCCAACTCCACCATACTTCCCTGTTACACTTTCTTCCAAATCCTGTGCCTCTTGACGTGATTCGAATTCAGTGTACGGATCCAAACTAGATGTCATGGCCTTGACACCTGTCTCGAATAGCTTTTGGATGTCGACATCATCAACATAGGCATCATTCAAGTCATTCAATATGGTTTCAAACAATATCACTGGTTGGTTGATGTTGTTCTTTGCAAGTTTGGTATTATCAGTAGTTGAACTGTAGAAGTTACCAGTTGATGCAGCTCCGCTAAAGGCGTCATAATAGTCCGTCAATATGGGTAGGAAGAGAAAGGATAGGGTGGCAATACCGCCCAAGACGAAAGAAGGGATTGCTACTTTGATTGTCGGTAAGTGCTTTGTTATAAAATTTGTGTCTTCTGTATCATCTTCGATTACTACAGGCACATCCTGTTCCTTCTTCTTGCCAAAAAAGTAAAGAGCACTTCTAGTGCGTGGCGTTTGAATGACTTGCGTTGAGTGTTGGAAAGCAAAGGATGTTTTCGAGACAGATGTAAAAGCACCACAGCCAGATGAAGCAATTGTGAAAACCGCCACTGCAGTTACCACTCTTTTGTTCAGAGGCATTTTGCAGATGGGAATATTTGTCCAATGCAATTGATGTTGATAGGAGAAAATGAATTATGAAGCTTGCCGTATGATATGTTGTGATGAATAAAACTTCTCGGTTAAGAAATAATTCTGTTTATCTGCCGAACTGGATGGCCATCTGCTCTATCTACAGCATCATTGGATTTTGGAACACTGCCCTTTCTCAAGGCAACAGTTGTTGGAAGTTGGAAGTGTCGTCGCCTCGAAAATTTTCTTCTTTTTGTGGCAAAAGAAGTCCTTAATTTTAGTAAGCATATTTTTGTGAATCTCGTGAAAATTACGTTGTTCATACACATCATATGCCCACAAAAACTAAAACCAACATCTGCTGACAACTAATCTTTGCTGACGCTATGTTGGTAATCTGTGACCACATCATGTCCTACATACCACCTCTAAAACATGATGCAACTTAAAATGGAGTGTTAAAAATGATGTGATCTAAGATTTCCCCTTGGGTACATAATATTATGAATTGAGACTAGAAAAGAAGTTATGGTAGTGGAAAACACAAACAGTTTCAGCCAACAATTGAAGCATTGGCATTTTTGCCCATCCTCAATGCTCTACCTCTTCGTCCTCTACGCTGTTTCCCAATTTCAAACAATGCTTCATTGTGATACCTCTTTTTTGATTTCATGCAGTTGCCATTACCTCCGCATTGCAAATGCATAGCCGTTGCACTTCTACCTTCTGCCGTCTGTGCGTATTCCTCCCAAGACACACCATTCTGACGACAATGACGGACACCCAATGCTAATGGAAGAAGAGAGTACGGCTCAAAACCTCCAATTTGTTTCAGAGCACGCTCATCAAACAAGGAGTCTTTAATAATCGATTCAACGTCAACGTTTTGTGAAGCAATTGGAATTTGTACACGGTTTCCTTGTGATTTAGAAGTAATATTTTGTCCTCCAGCATGCCTAGCAGTATTACTCATCTCCTTTTCTGTTTGAACCCATGCATACATTGCATGACTCACATCAAATAAAATATCTGCAAAGATTGAAACTAGTTTGCTTCGATCTACCGATTTATTTGATTTATATCCAAGGAAGATTCGAAGTGGCGAGTCTAGGGTGTAGTCATCAAGAATGGAGAATGCCATGGTATGCGCTATCTCGCGCATTTGGGTTTCATTGTTGATGCTTGCTTTGAGAAGACGTGGAAGTGCAAACATTGGTTTGATGATGATGCTACTGCTGCTGCTGAATTGCTGCTCGTGGGTGTGGTGTTTCTGCATTTGAGGAGAGCGCAAGAACTCTTCAATTTTGGTGACGATTGAATCGGTGGAATAGGAGTGATGAATTGTAATTTCGTTTGATAGGCTCTGGGAAGCTCGCTCACGATTGGATTGCTTGTCTGATGAATTGATAGATGTTTTATTCAGAACCAAGATGTTGGATTGAACCAATTGAATTATATGAGGAGGAAATGAATTGTCCAGACGAGTCCTCTTTGCATGATCGAATTTGTATGGTTCGTCTACATCGGATACTTTGCGTTTGGATTGAGTATTCCGTCCATCTCGGTTCGATACATTGCTGCAGAGCATTGGTGATGATTCGCACATTGAAATTTCCTTATCATCATCGTAGTTGTCGTCGTCAAGAATAGCTCGTTCTTGAACATCATCACATCTCTTGTCAATTGAAATTGCTTTACAAATCATCGCCTCTACCATCTGTTCAGAAGAAATGAATTGACCAAGCGATAGTCTATTGTTGCCATCGTCGGGAGGCACAATATTACCATCAACGCTACCCATTGTAGACTTCGTGTTCTTGCATTGACCGTCAACGCATTTCACGGTATCACTAATCATGAGCGTCTCGGCGTCGATCGTCCCATCCAGCAGCAGCAATTCACGCAACGCTGCATGCAATACATCATGATGCAACGGAAAGTATGGATTGGCACGCCGTTCGCATTTTATGCTCTGAAATGTCGCGCTCCCGTGAGTGGAAGAAAAGATGGATGAGGAAGGATACGAGAGTGGAGCCCACCCGCTTTTGGTGTTGCTGGGTTTAGACATGGTTGTATTATTTGATTGGGCTGGACTACCAGCGTGTAGAATGGGCTTCATTGCGTTGGCACTGACGGTACGTACTACTTTTGCTCTTCCTTGATTCGATTCGTTCGCTGTCTTGGCTGTGGGGACGCACAAGAATTCTCATTGTTCTCAACTCTCAACTTCCGCCGGCGGGGAATCTCGTTCACGGGGAATCTCTAGAGTTTTAACCGGAACAACATAACTAACCCCGGCTTTCGTCTTTTTTTGGCGCATACCATACATTGTGGCATAAAAGGTAGACGAAAAAGCAAGAAGTCATTGTTGCAAGAATTAGACAAACCATGGCACCCCGACAATCAACTGGTGGCTCCTCCGCCCTCCTAGCCGCACAGCGAGCCATCGACTCAGAAGATAAATACCGTGCCTCCGTGAAAAAACTCCATGCCCTATCCAAAATTCAAGCCGATAACTTTGTCCCCGATGGCGATCTCGAGAAGGCCATGGAAGGCGACGCAGAAATGACCAACTTTATGGAAGAATGCCGCATCCGATTGAAGGGTATTGCCGAGGGGAATGCCAAGCGTATGAAGGAGATTGATTACTACGTAGAGGCTGTGCGGGAGGTGAAGAACGACGTTGTCAGGAGACAGCATGACGGGAATGCTGAGGACGAAGAAGCCGAGGCGGTAAATTACGAGGCAGCCATTCATTCTGCTATTGAACGCATTCGTGCGGAGGATGAAAACAATATTCAAGAATGGATCGAGCAGCATCCTATGGTTATTGAAGTGCGCACTACGTTGGGTGAGCGAGTCAAGAGTGATGATGATGATTTAGAGGTTGTCAATAATAGGGATGATGTGCACAAACTCAAATGCCCCATTACTGCAACGTTGTTTGAAAACCCCGTGAAGAATAAGGTGTGTGGTCATGTCTATAGCAGAGCTGGGATTCAACAGGTGATTAAGAACAGGAAAACAACATGCCCCATAGCTGGATGCACAAACAATAGGTTGAGTATGCAACAGTTGGAGGAAGATGAAGAGACGAAGATGGCTGTTCACAGGTTTAAGAAAAAGGAGGAACTGGCTAAGAAAAAGAGAGCTTTGGACGACGAGGCTGACGAAGATATGGGGGATGGTGGGTTTACCATGGTTCAGTGAGAGATTTCCCCGTTCGTGTCAAATGCATGTTTCGATTGCTGATTGTTTATTAGCATTTTACACATTGTGAATGATATCAAATAAGACACGTCCACACTATAAATACATATGTTTAACAGAGTGGCTTTCTCTTCTCTTTACACAAAGAACTTACTTATCTTTAAAAACTTAATGTACAACCAATTGGGACAGGATGTTCATGTGTTAACTCATGAGGATGATCCCCCTTGTGTTACTCGAATGAAATGATCATCAACTCTCTTGCTCGATGGAAACAATTGCACTCTCATCATCCAAATCTCTAAACACTCGATTAAAATTTCGAAATGGATCATTCGATGTTCCACTGAGAGCATCCCCCTTCAACAAACTTTCACTAACCCCATCAATACTTCCTGGTTCTCTGTCCCTCTTTCTAAAGGAATACAGCAAACACAAAGAAGGAATCACGGTAGGTATCCAAACATTCCCAATCCACCAACCCGCTCCCGTCTCAAATGTGTTACTTGGATCTTGAAGGCGACTTGCATAATCGGCCCCGTACCAACCGCTCCGAAGAGCATATGATAGAGCACATAATATTTCGGGGGCAATCATTTTAAGGAGTATACTTCGTTTGGCCGAGATACCAACTTGAGAGAAATTTGGTAACAGGGCAATTCGTCTGTAGGTCATTCCCCCGCATATAGAAACAATAATGGCATGGATCCCCCATGAGCAACATTCAACGAGTAAAGTTATCCGATGAACGGGGCTCTCTGATCGAAAATCCTCTAACGTAGGATAGGCATCACTTAACAGTACAACGGCCTCAATGGTATTAACAGCAACCATGGCAACAGTAATCAATGCTAATATCCAGGGAAGTAGCACAAATGCGACCATTTTTTCCGATGCCCCAGCCCTCGCGTGCGAAGTTAAGTTAAACCAATACACTGTCAAGATAGTAAACGTGCTAAATTCCAGTATCCCCCTCCCTATTATATCCAACAGGGTGTAATTCAATTTATCGTCCAAATTCTCCGCGAGCATGTCGGCGTACGATACACCCTCCACGACCATTGCCGTCCATAATAAGCCGTGGACGATGCGTTTGGTGGTCAATCCCTCAGTTCGTATGTGTGTTAGATTTTCTTCTTCCGATGCGGACGACTTTATGCATCCGCATTTAGTGAGCCATCCGGAGTAATGCACTAGTAGTCGCCAGGACGCAATGCAGAATATTAAGGAGGATATTGTTAGGCCGGTTATCGCTGCTTCCATGGTACCCAGTTTGGGGTTAAGGTTTATGCTCCCTCCAGTGGATTCCACCGAAGTGCGGACTAAGTAAGACGAAAAATCAGTCAAGGCTGACATTGCACAATCTGAAGTTGTTATTTAGTGATGCTGGGGGTTGATGCTGTATGTTGATGCCATTGTTGCTTTGATGCCAAGTTTCAGGTTACAGTTGCTCGGTTGTGTTGCTCGGTTGTGCTCGGGCTTTTTTTGTGCTTTCGTCTTGCTTTCGCCTTTATTTAATCAAAGCATACCATGAGTATTCATGAATGTATATTAGCATATGTTGGTATTTAAGATACCCACTCAAAGGCTTGATATATCCGAAATTACGGACTTTATTGCTTGAAGAAAATCTGAGAAGTCGCAAATTTTGACCGACATAAAGGACGGAGTATTGAGATGTTACAAATTTTAAATTTTCTCTTTCTGATATGACATCATGCTGTCGTTTTAGTGGAGAAGTTTTACAATAGATATAGAGTCTCTGCCATGTGTGAAAACTGCTGATGATGAGACAAAATAGATTTGGTGGGTTGTGATGAGGGTAATATCTGAGGTTGTGGCTTGTGGCCCAAGTGTCGAGGTATTTTACTCGTTCAAAGGGCACTTGCCATACTGTGTAATATAATATTTAATATGCAGTCATTATTTGTCATAACCAGAACCGGATGTCAGATGTCCATAGCCATAGCTTTTTCTGCAAGTGTAGACATAGACGTGTTTACTGTATTTCTGCCGTTATTAAGTGATGGTGATGGGCAAATTGGATGAAGTACTTTGAACTGCACGTAAGTGTAAGTGTTATTTAGGTTTAGAGAGAGATGGATTGATCAAATAGTACATATTGCAATTTTAATTGTAGTTAATGTCATATTTACCTTTAACATTATGTTCTTTTACTTTTATAGTGGTAGGTGGTAGGCCCATTTTGGGGTTGCCTACCTTCAGAGAATTACTGGTTTCTAAAAATAAAAATCAATATTCAATGGAATGGCATACTGTAAGATTTAACAACAGCAGGCAGCAGTGCTCATGAGCTAACTGAAACTGAAGCTGAAACCACCAAAGTCAAAGGAATCACCGCAATTGTTCCTGTTCTAGCTGAAAATTTTGTCATGAGCATAAAGAGATGGTTCTGGTTTGCTCTGCATCAGAGTTGCTTTGCCTTTGCCTTTTTAGAGCAACCTCTAGTAAGGTAGAGTAATGGAGATCATCCGTTACATTAATTTATCTTGATTCTGCTAAAACCGTCAACTCTGTATTAAATTAAACTCACATCATATAATTGTAACCAGACAGAAAAGTGTCATCTTAGTCTTAGTTTAATAGTGTTGCAGTTGCAGTAAGTGGCTTAACTGTTTTACATCTTTTTATGTAGCTGTGGTTGCAAAGTTAACGTTCCAACTCAGATACTACAATATTTTGTTGGCATTTAGCATTGTCATTGTGAAGGCACATTTCATCTGCTTTACTACACTTTAGTTGGATTTTACCCATTTACCCCTTACCCGTCTTTGCCTCATGGGTAAAAATATTGGTAAATACCAGGGGTAAAATGAGTGGTGTAACACTTGGGTAAAGCCTCATTGAGAGTACCCACGGGTAAAGGGCTCTTTACTCGGTAACCGGTAAAAACCGGTAAAATTACTATTACTAGACATGCATTAAACAAAGCATGTGCCACTTAAACCTTAAACTGTTCAAATTGATGGCAACAATGATTGTTATGGTAGACAATGATAGCATGCAGTAAGATGGCATTATGGAAGGTATTTGTCTTGGAGAAGTG
>JALLPH010000337.1:0-32491 GCA_036939855.1 Cyclotella choctawhatcheeana
AAATCAAAGGTAAAAATCACAAAAACTGCTATGAAACACAGATCACAATCTCTATAACTAAGATTTCTAAAAAATCTTGACACCATCATCATCAACCAGCCATCGCAACAACCTGCAACAACCTGCAACAACCTGCAACAACTAGCAGTCATCCAATGTGCCTCGCAAATCAACCCACAACAAAGATCAATTGTCTCGAGAAAAATCCTGTCGAAATCGAACTGTCAAGCCATGATGACTCCCAAGAATTTTCAGTGCCAACCTTCGTTGACAAGAAGCAGCAAAGCTTTGACATCGCAGAACTCGATGCCTCAGATTTGAAGTCTTTACAATCAACTGATCCTTTTATGTATCACTCCATACCATCTGTAAAGGATGCCACCATGCGAGGCAAACTATCGCCGAGCCATACCTCTTCATTTGAGTTCAATGTTGGCGAGAAGCGAAAGGCCTCTCAAGAAGTCATCAGGCAAAGCCGTGTGTCTACCGAAAGCCATCCTGATTTGCTTCTCGAAGATATGCTGCGTGAAATCTATTCCATGCAGTCCAATAGTTCAGCCGAAGTGAAAGATATCGACTTGCTTAATGATTACTTTGGTGGAACTAGCCTCCAAGAAAACGAGTCTTTGTAAACATAACATTAGGCATGTTTTTCGAGATTATTCTGATGCAGGCGTAGGTTAATGAGGTGAAATGCTTGATGATTGTGGTTCATTTTGGTGATAGTTGAGATAGGAAGAGTATAAGAAGTAGTATATAAGCTTTGGTCAAATATTTAGGTTAGGACTTGAAAGGTGGTAAATCATTCTCTTCCTGTGTTATGTACTTTCATACTGCACCAACTATGCTCACCCAAGATATGTTTGAGTTCATAGGATGATCATGTCCAGTGGGTTGGCATGATTCACTACATTCTAATTTAGCGATACGCCTAAAGCCAATTTATACATCCAAACAAGAAACATATTCATATTGGACCTATTTCATCACTTGAATTTGTATTAAACAAGAAAGTGACCTCTTACATCTACTACAAACACCAAACATCTGAGATCTTCTCATCAAAATCTAAACCAGAGGACAATCATTTTTCTTCTTCATCTAGCATAACGGCAAGCGCTTCATCCCATTCATCTTGTGTTGGGGGTCCATTGTAACATGTACCTTCGATATCCATATTGTGGTAAACCATCCCTTCATTCTTTTCCACAAGCTCAGCCAACAATTCCTCAGGTGATTTGCCCTGAGTTTCGGGCAGCCAAATCCAGACATAAATGGTTGTGAATAGTAGAACAACTGCAAATGGGCCAAAAGAGTATGGGCCTAGTGCTTCGTTGATGTACGGGAATGCAAAGCCTACAACAAAATTACAAACCCACTGAAGGAAAAGAGACACTGTCATGGCAGGTACAACATATTTGCTTTCGAACATTTCAGCCACAATGAGTGATGGAATAGGCCCAAGTCCTATTTCAAAAAACGAGACATATGCTGCAACTGATACAATGGAAATTGCGCTGCTGAAAAATCCTTTCAGGGCCATCATAACGAATAGACAGGATACGAACATTCCCATGGAAGACCACAAAATCAGAGTTTTTCGTCCAAATTTGTCCATAATAAGTAGAGCCACATAAGTTGCAACTACATTGATTCCTCCCATCATAGCTGTGGCAACGAGAGGATTGTCGATGACATTTTCGAAGAACATCCCACTATAGTAAAAGACAGCATTGATTCTGAAGAAGGTTCAGTGAGATATGCCGAAAATGAAACGACCAAAATAGTATTTGCACTCACCCACAAAGCTGCTGTGCTGCTTGCAAAACAAGAGTGCTGACTACCAACACTCGAACATTTTTATCTGCAAACATTGCTTTTACAACACTGCCTGACTCTTTCTTGACCTCGGTGTCATCGGGATCTTGGGTTGCAGCGGCCCCTATGAAATGATCCACCTCAGTCTCAACCTCTTCGTCGTAACGGAATCCTCGCAACTTCTTGATAATAAACCGTGCTTTCGGCGAGTCGCGATTGCGGGATAGCAACCATCTTGGACTTTCAAGCAACCAAGGTGTCATGAACAATTGAAGAACCCCGAAAACGGATGTCATAGCAAACATGTACCTCCACTGATCTGCATTTGCGAACAGGAATCCAACTAGGTCTACGAAAAATATTCCGATGACCAGTGCAAATTGAGTCTGAAATGAATCGGTTGAGTTATCCGGTACTTTCATTGCATTGACACATAATAGCAAGAATGTTCTTACCATTGTGCCAATGGCACCTCTGAGATTAGGTGGAGCCACCTCACCCAAGTATAGGGGAACCAAGACCGAACTAGCTCCACTTGCGAGACCAATAACTGCCCTAGCAACAATGACTACGTCCAAATTTGGAGCACAAGCCTGCATGATTCCACCAAAAATGAACAACCAAGTTATAATCAACAGTGCTCTGATTGGTGTGGTTAGGTTGATGTATTTGTCGCATTGATGCCAAGTAGAGTGCATTTTAGATCATTGGTATCATATAATACGTATTACATAAAAATGATGTTACAGTACTCACCCTCTTCGCCCTCTTGAATCGGCCCATTTTCCACCAAAGATAGACCCAAGAGGCCCTCCCACACAAAATGCTGCCACGGCCAAACTCCATTTCCCAGTAGAATGGCCCGGAAACACAAATTTTTCGGCTGGATTCATCACACCGATGTTGTATCCGTACATAAATTGAAGCATGCTAGCAATAAGAACTGCAAAGATAAGCGGGGTGGTAACATTGGTGACATCGGCCTCCAATTCGTCGAGCAACATTAAACTCGTGCGACTCATTCTCTTCTCCATTTCACCCGATGTCATGCGTTTCCCGGTAGAAGAATACACGAAATTATCTTCTTCCAAAGTATCCAGGGCGGCAGCATAGGAAGAGAAGGCCACCGATAGATTATGTGATTTCCTCTGCATTCCTGCTACGGCTAGGAATGGAATATCCTTATATAGCTCCTCTCGGCCCATTTCAATGGGGGTGAGTGTGGATATAGTGCCATCAACATTCTCAATAAAGGAGGCGCGACTGCCACGCTTGGTAAGACCAGGACCGCCCTGCATTGCGCTCAGTGTACCAGCCGATCGTGATGAACGATGGTTTTTCGATGACACATCTGTACGGCGTCTCAGCATGGAAGAAGCTGAGTCCGCTTGATTGGATAGAGAGCGATTGTGCCATTTCTCTAGCTCGACTGGGATCGAGTTGATGCTTTTGCGATTAGGAGTAACTCCATCAGAGGGGGCTCCAAAACGTGAAGACCTGTAGGAGGAACGCGCCTTGGTATTCTTCAGTGCATCCTTCTTGTCCGGGATTAGGGAGGTTGATTCGTCTACCATGTTTGCGGTTTAGTTTGCATTTGTGTTGTCGTAGATCGAGGGCTGGGTGCGGGGTGCAGGGAGTGGGAAGAGTGTGTGGGGGCAAAAAAGATCGCGATCTTTGCCCAGGAGGGCAAAAGACAAAACAAGAAGTTCCGCCACAGGGACTCGAACCCTGGTATCCTGCGTGAAAGGCAAGTATGATAACCACCTACATCATGGCGGATATATTCTTCCGATGAATCTCGGATATTTATCTTATGTTTTAAATTCGTGCGACCCTCGCCTCTTCAATTCACTCTATCTCTATCTCTGTGACTTTCTGGTTCCCCTGTGACTTTGAAACGTCCAAGGGAAGAGCAGGGCCATTCTATTTGTACCTGTTTTGCAATGTTACCATAGATATTTAAGTACAATGATTGGAGGCAAGAATAAAGGTAGAAGAGGGCGGACCTTAATCTGATTCCTCTTCCTTCCCCCCAGTCAACAATCAAGAGCAGAAAACACCAACACCCAATCCCATGTCGCATCAATCACACTGACTGCTTCGGATTTGTGTTCTTGCTTCTATTGTTTATCCCAACGTGGTTGCTGTCGATCATAAGTTTTGTTTTTGCGTCTGTGATTTCAAGTTTCAAGCTCTTCATTATGGCCACAATCATGAAATTCACACTGCTGGCAACTCTTATCCTTTCTCAATTATCGACTACGTCCAGTGAATTACTTCGCGGTAGAAACCTCGGTTTATTTGCTGACAGCTTTGCATCAGTGGATCAAGCAGTTGAAAACGAAAATGGAGACACAGAAAATAGTATGCAGACGAGAATTATCGGCGGCAGCGAAGCATCAAAAGGGCGATATTCATATGCTGTTTCAATTCAAGACGGGATTGGCCATTTCTGTGGGTGAGTAACAACATAACATGAGACATATCGGAAATTAATGACGAAGTTTACTTACATTTACCGTCACTTGCGTTTTAGTGGTTCACTAATAGCCAATGATGTTGTGCTGACTGCTGCACATTGCCAAGGAGGGTCTTACGATATTGTTATCGGTCGTCATGATCTTGATTCCAAAGATGGAGAGACGATATCAATGAAACACGAGGTTCCTTATCCAAAGTACAATAGCAAGAACACTGACGGAGATTTTATGCTAGTGTTTCTTAGTCGTCCTACAAAAGAAAAAGTATCTCTGGTCAACCTTAATAAAGAATGGGATACACCACGACTCGGTCAAGAGGTTCATGTTTTCGGTTGGGGTGACACCACTGCTGACGATTACACACAAAAGTTAGCCGACAGGCTCATGGATGTTAGTGTTAATGTTATATCACAAAAAGACTGTGATGATAGTAAGGGTCAGACTGGAGGAGGCTGGTCTGATAGCTACAATGGTCAAATCACAGACAATATGTTGTGTGCCAAAGACAATGGAGAAGACGCGTGCCAGGGCGATTCCGGTCAGTTTTGTGCTGAGAGCATGAATTGATCATTAAAATCCTTTGATGTTTTTTAATCTGAGTTATCTCTCTCTTTTTAATACCTAGGTGGCCCACTTGTCATAAGAGGGAAAGATAGCAATGGAGCAGATGATATACAAGTTGGTCTTGTTTCATGGGGTGTGGGGTGCGCATCAAAACATTTTCCTGGCGTTTACGCTCGAATCAGTGAAGCATATGATTGGATTCAAGATGAAGTCTGTAGTAAATCACAAGATCCACCGGCTAACTTGTGTGGTGGCGGTGGAGGAGGATCCAGCCCAAAACCCCCCAGTCCTTCTCCGCCAAGTCCACCATCTCCATCGGGAGGCGGTAATGGAAGGTGGAGAACTGTTCTATGGGAAGACTTTCAACAGGGATACGGTTCCTTCCAAAGAGGAGGTCGTCATGCAAAGTTTTTGAAGTCTAAACAGAATAGATCTGGCATTGTAGGCATCCAGAACGGGAAAGGTCTGAAGTCCTCATTTTACTCTCAGGATATCAGCGTGAGCGGAAACTCAGATTTCAAAGTCACATTTAGCTACATGGCAGTAGCAATGGAAGATGATGATAGCTTCTGCTTAGATTACTCAACGGACAGTGGGAAAAAGTGGAAGCAAGTTGAGTGTTGGAGCGGCAGCAAGATGCCGAATAAAGTCTGGGTAGATGATGTTAGCGTAGAGTTCTCAGACAGAAATAATGACGAGATAAACATTCGGTTCAGGTGTGATGGGAACAGCAACAAGGACGATATTTTGATTGATAGCGTGAAAGTTGAGGCCAAATAATTCTGCCTTGAATTCGCTCGTATGTTTTATTTTATATTGAATGAATAAATATTTATTGTTTTTGTCTTATAACTTTACAACTAAACAATCAATCAATACACTTTCAATCAAACGAGCTTATGCGCGCTGCTTCAATCGTTTACATTGACGGCAAACAAGCCTATTGCTCAAACGAAATAGTGCAGGTGAAGTCTTTTGGCAAACATCACAGACTCTTCCAAACAGTTTCGTACTGGTCGATTTTTCACATCGATTTATGGGGTTGATTTGTTGTAAATTATTTTCATCTTCGCCAGCAAGCTGCATTGCATTGGTAATGAGGATATTTGGTTCTGGAATCGGCCCGCAAGATGATCCCAATGAGGACACGAGTGCTAATTTAAATGCATTCTCCCATATAGTAGTCCTGCATGACCCTTCTTTGCAATTATCACCATTATTGCAAAGATCTAAAGGAGTAGTTTTCATATGAAGAAATGGTGTTGTCAAAAAATCGTCAGAGGCCTTTTCTAACAGTGTTTGGCATCTGCCCCAGTCAGCAGGTCCACCTGCTATGCTGTCCCATCTCCTTACAGAGCATTCCTCAGCCTCTAGTTTGTCAGATTCTAAACAAGTATATTGTTTCGCCAATCCAAGTGGAGTTAATCCTTTTGAATCCACCGCGGCAAGACTAGGTTTTAACAAATTCCGCTGACGCAAATACATCAAAAGGAGCTTCACAGCTAATGGTCTTCCACCAGCCACAGCCTTGTGAAGTGGAGTTCTTAGATCCCCAAAGCTTGTGTCTTTCGCCAAAATATTTGTCTTACTCTCATCCCCCCAGTCGAGAAGTATTTTCATTGCCGCAGTCGCCCCAGAAAACGACGCTCGATGTAACGGAGTGGCCCCAGAAAATAATGATGCATCATTGTGTGAAAGGCCCGTATCGATGTCAAATCCTCCTTCAGACAACAGCAACGATACAGCGGCGGGATGATTATTTTGAGAGGCTAAATGCAACGGAGTTATTCCTCCATTTGTTATCGTTATTGTTTGTTGCGAGTTTTCGCTGCTTCGTTTCTTCTGCAGACGACGATGGAGAGATTCAATATCGCCATACTCAGCTGCGGTAGCAGAAGATAGTGAGAGAGAGATATGTTGGCATGGGCAGCTACGACGAGAGTTGGTTGGCATATGATAATAAATAATATGATGAGATACGATGTTGGAATAGGTTGGAATGGAGTCTGCGGAGTGCGGAGATATTCATTATGTTCCATGTACCTTACCATACATACAGGATAAACAACTACTTTAACACACAACAACATCAAACAACATCACCATCATGTCTCACTTCACTACCCAGCTACTCCCGTCACGAGCCTCCAACCTAGGCATCCTCCATCTCAATAACCCTTCATCCCTCAACGCTCTAACATTAGACATGATTAAGAGCATGACGTCCACCTTGGAACAATGGGGCAGCAGTGGAATTCGGGCAACCTTAATGGACGGTGCCCCAAACGAACGCAATGGAAAAATAAAGCCTGCATTCTGTGCGGGAGGGGATGTCAAAGCGGTCTACTTGGCAGGACTTGAAAACGCATCACTCACCTCCGATTTCTTTAGAGAAGAATACAAATTGAATTACATGATTGCTACTCAACAAATACCGCAAGTTTCTATATGGGATGGAGTAGTCATGGGAGGGGGGGTTGGATTGTCTATTCATGGCAAGTATCGTGTAGCTACGGAAAATACACTCTTTGCGATGCCGGAATGCAAAATAGGTTTGTTTCCAGATGTTGGTGGATCGTGGTGGATACCGCGCTTGAACAAATTATATCAGGAAAATGATGTAGTGGGAGGGATTGGGAATTATTTAGCATTGACGGGGGCTAGATTAAAGGCAGAGGATCTGTTATATTCAGGTATTGCTACGCATTATATAAAGTCAGATCGGTTGGGGGAGTTGAAACAGGCCTTAATTGAATCTACGACAAGTGACGCAGCAACAAATGATTGTGTGGCGAGTGTCTTGATGTCTTTTCATGATTTGACCATTGATACAGAGTCTGCATTTTTATCCAAAAATAGGAACGAGATTGACGAAGCATTTCTTGGTAAACAAAGTGTTGAAGAAATTGTGTTCAAATTACAAAATATGAACACCCCATTTGCAAAAACAACACTTGACACTTTGGGACTGATGTCTCCAACTAGCTTGAAGGTGACACTGGAAGGACTCAAACGAGCACTGAAATTTAATCATGTTGGAGAATCACTAGCAATGGAATACCGAATAGTTCAAGCCTGCATGAAGAAGAAGAGCGACTTCTACGAAGGTATCCGTGCCGCCTTGGTGGACAAGGATGGCGAACCGAAATGGAATCCTGTGAGGTTGGAAGATGTGTCAGATAAAGTTGTGGAGGGCTACTTTGCAGACTTGGGTGATGATGAATTAAATCTCGGCGGAATGAATTCCAAGTTGTAGAAAACATTAGCTCTGTACATATGAAAAGGATGTAATGCACAAATAATTGATTACTGACAGGATGGTTAATAGGTAGCTAGTTTCATGATGTCAAAACGTATTCAACTGCGGTGATGAAGTAAAAAAGCCGGGCTAATCTCTGCTAATCTACTACAACTATTTCGTGACAAACTTCTGACCATAATAACCTTAAGTTTATCTTGTCACTTCGATGCGTTAGATAATGATGATTCATTAGATTATCTTCAGAATAAGAGGCAACATGCGTCTGATAATCATGATTCATCACATCAATTAAAATTCTTCTTGCGTTGCTATTGACTTTTAGCGAGATGAGTTGATTCATCACACTTTTCACACTTACGCACCCAAATAACTTGATCAGCCCAACTCCTTCCTCCACAAAATGATCTCCTGCTGCTTAAAATATCTCCTATCTTCCTCGTCTACCAGTACCAAATTCAAAAAGTATCGCACTGAAAATCTATTATTCTCTGCATGATATGTCGGTGTCAAATCTGCTGGTATTCCCTTCAGATGCAATCGAACTGGTATCATTTCACCCTTGACTGGCGCGCCATCCATTATTTCATACTTCAATAAAGTCTGTGTCTCCGTAATAATATTGTTCAAGTCATTTTTGGCACCAGTTGTAGCTCCCATTCCTCCACTCATGGCAACTCCCTCTCCTGATGTCTCACGTCGAATTACTGCCAATTCCATGTGTTTGATTTTGATCCTGACCAAAAGAAAATTTATCTTGCCGCAAATCACATCATGCAGATGATAACACTTTTTCTCATACTCGAATTCAATATGAAGACAATCTTCAATCCCTACTTCCATTTTGATTGCTTCGTTAATCGATGGCTCAACACCTAGCAGTTGCACAATTACTTCGTGTTCTTGTGTAATAGGTGGTAACCATTGTCTAGCTACCTCCACCCTAACAAAGTATTTTACAGACACATTTCGTCCATGATATGTTTCGTGTATCTTTTCAACTCCGCGAAAGTTGAAAGGAATGGTGCGCGTTTCATATAGAGACCCCGGGGGTAAGAGCTCTTTAGAGAGGGAGATAAAGTCGTAGGACGGACGACCTTCGTGAGCTCCTGCTTCCTGCACATTTATTATGAGAAACGAGTATTGAGATAATTTATTGCGACGATCAATGATACAATAGCTCTTGACAACACTGTTTTGCAATTGATCATACTCTTTAGCCAGTAAACAGAGGACAAAACCCACCATTCGTTTTAGCTTGGAGTTCGACTAAGGCCCAAAGAATTTGTTCAGTTCATTTGCCAATAAGAAAGAATAAAGCAAAAATAATACATGAGCATCAATTGAAAGACATTAGAGCTGAGTCTACTAATGCCATTGTGTGCAAATGTCTTTCCCTCATAGTTGTCAATATGCAACATACCGTACATGTCAAACAAGAAAGATATCCAAAAAACGGTAATAGGCAGTACAACTTGTTGTTGAACAAAGAAAGGTGTTCCCAGCATTCTTCCCATAAAAAACTCACCATATCAATCCTCCCGAAGAACTTAACCTGAATCCCATTATGATCCAACTTTTTCCCCGGGGGCATTATTAGATTAACTTCCCCCTCCGTCTCACAATCATACCCATCATACGCCATAACCCGTTCCATTCCAGCCGGTGCATGTGTGGGATATGCCGATGGGGACTTGAGTGCCGAAAATACATTTTTCCGAACTTTCCACGAAGGGCGATGACGGAGGTAGAATATCTTGTTGGACGTTTCGGGCGAGCCGGTAAGGTGGATTTTGATTTGGAGGCCGGCGGTGCCTAAGCCAAAGAACGACTGCGTGTGATACAGTAATAGATGAAAAGATAATTTCAGCCCGGGAGTAACCGACGCTAAAGAACATCGAAGTGGAGATTATTGAATCAGAACTCACCATTATATCACGGAATTAGATATGAAGATAAATCACTCTCTATCAACAACAAAGCGGATATTATTCTTGGGGGCGAAATGCGAAATCTTGCTGCTCTTGCATTGGGTTGGTACCTTGTCAACTCTTGCCCTCCTAAATTTAACGCCCAATCACAATTTACGATTGTCCTTTGTCCCAATATTCCATCCACATCAAATACACAATCCTCAATATTCAAGTCTCAACAGTCAACAGCCATGGCCGACCAAGACTTCTACAACAAAGCCCTTACCTCCCTCACAAATCAAGTGACCGCTTACAATAATAGTGACAGAGGAGAGAATAGTTTCAACCCAAATGATTACGCCAAATCTCTCGTCGAAGACGATATGCCCAAAATAGACTCGGCCGTCAAATCCTATCTTAGTCTAGTAGCAGCTCGTTCAGCTACTGCTAGTGAGATCGACGTGGTGGAAGTTTCTAGTCTAAAATTTATGGGAGGTGTGAAGCAAGGAGAAAGAGTTAAATGTACTTTTTTGGAGGACGCGAACCTATCTTCTTTGGTGTGTGCCAGGGCACTATTGGGTGGGATTAACTCTACAATTGTTCCAGACTTTGACACTGTAACCGCAAGAAATGATGACAATCAGGAGAATGTTGAGGATTCAGTAGACGAGAAGGCAAAGCTGCAACAAAGTGTGATTCGTATACTATGGAATGGTGTTGTACAATCTACAAACACCCAAGAGAAAAAGAATTTGAAACCAAGTAAAGTGTTCGGGAGGGATTCATTGATAGTTGCATATCCTTTTGTGAGAGAAAGATTAAGACGAGGTGTTGTCGAGGCGCAATATCTTCTGAAAACCGAGAAACCAAAGGAGTCTGGTGAATCATCTAGCAACCAACAACAATCCACATCAAATAATGAGTCACTTGGCTCTTTTGACAATGAATTGTTGCCACCCATACCCCCACCAAACAATGTAGATATTGATCACTGGAAGGCATACTACACTGAATTTGGCAATTTGCTAACACAAGCATGCAATGATAACAGGAAGGATGATGTTCAAGAAGATGATAGCAAGTTGCTCTGGTCAATGGATGGGGGAGTCCAAGAATTGAAGGCAAGGAGAGTGAGGAGAACTAAACGTGCCGAAAATGCGTTGGTTATAGAGAAAGACAATGCGGATCACTCTGAGCAATACGGCGATGTTCAAAGTAACTCATAGCATCCCTCGCATCTTTGGCTTGGTAACGAAAACGCCACATTGTTAATGAGTCAATGAACTGCTATTCATATTCTAAAATTGTGACCTAAGTTAATAAACTGATGGATCAGTACAATCACGCGATGACAACTTCTTAATCACTTCGACTTCTTCTTATCATCTCCCATCAAAACCTTTTTGATTTGTCTCGCAACTAAAAACGCCCAATACGATTGTAAACATGAGAACAATGACGTACATACAATCAAGAAGTACCCAGTCCATATCGGTATCCCATCGGGGATGCTGTTGTTATAATATGTGTTCCATATATCTGGGATGCAATGAACAAAAGATGTATATGGAAAATAGAGCCCTCTGAGCAAAATAAAAGATGCAGCGAATAATGCCCTGCACACTTCATTCAATTGAATGACAAACTTTATCAATCCTCTGTCCTTATTGTCTTTTGAATTCAACCAATCAAACCACTCCTTCCTTTTCGGGTGGAAATGGTCAACTATACTCAAGAAGACAGAACTTGTCTCAATCAGACCAAAATAGAAAGGAACGTAATAATGTCCAATAATTTGTCCATTGCTAAATAATCCACCCATCACTGCAGCCACACCAAACATTCCCACGTGATGCGCCATCATTATAGGGTCACGGAGTGACGGTGCGAAAATCCCAACGGGAATGTCCCATAGAAGAATTGCTCCTGTACCATAAGCCAAAAGAACATCATTTTGATTAGATGTTCCAAATAATCGCTCATGTGATGTTGATGCGTTGTATTGCGAAAAGTCAAACTCCCACTCCTTCCATCCGTAGTATGACAGGAGAATCATGCAGGGGAAGGCTACTATCTGGTGCGCAGTAAAACCTGGTAGAGTTGACCATGGACCATGTGGCAGGATATTCGTCCGTTTATCAAAGAGAATTGTTAATATTAGTTGTGATGCGAGGCAGATGAGACCTATCCGAGTGGCCAAAGGAGATAGATGAAGGGTTTCGGACGTTATGTCTATGATTTCTTCCAACATCTTGAGGGTGTAACGTTGATATTATTATTATGTACAAGAATGTGGAAGTGGGACGACTTGGGACTTGGGACGACTATCGATACGCACGACGCGCACCCACAATGACGACTGATGAGGAGAGGAGATTCGAGAGTCAGCTAGCAGGCCTCAGCCTTTTTACCAAAAGCACAAATATTACAGGCGGACAGGCGAGCTACAAATAGAAAATATAACCTATTACGATACCTTGCGTCATTGCAGACTCTTAGAACATGTTACAATCATAGAGCAGAAACATTTGTCTTGTTCTCAAGAAATACACCAAACATGCAATGCACACTCTTAATTAAGGACCCATCACGGTAGGGAATACCAATAAGCGAGCACAATGCACGAGCATAATCTGCTAAATCCAGGTCAATGTCTGGACCTGGAATTGCTAGCCCATTCTTCTGTAGCGCCTCAAGCATCTCATTTGGCCACGGCTTTAGCAGCTCTTGCATGGGAGGAATGTCATTGTCATTGGATTTTTTCGCCCAAGAGGCTTGATCTTGATGGTCATTTTCATGAATCTCTTCGACGCTCCGAATCCATTCATTGATTTCTTTCGACCAATTACGTGCGTCTTTGATGCTGCGAACTACAGAGCGCTGCTGCAATTTGGTGCTCTGTTTCGTTTTCGACCAATTCTGAAGCTGCAGCTCAATGACGGCTGCATTACTTTGCTCGCTTGCTATAACTTCATCAAGCCTTGTGATGCCAATGCCGTCATCTACTCCATCGGGACGAGGAATTTTGATCATTGGATCGACCTCTCCCACCGCCGGAATGTAGGGAGGGATGAAGCACTTAAGTGGAGTGTCAAGCTCGAGATCAATAGGATCGTAGTCGTCAATGTGATTGAATAGTGCCATGATTTCATCGTCAACGTCGAGTGCTTGATAATCATTAACATTCTCCCTGAGCATATTCAAGTTTTCGTCGATGGGAGATGAAACTACTTCGTCACCGACGGCAGACTGCTCTTCTCTGCCATCGTTCTCTGCGACGGCAGGTGTATCTACTTCCTCGTGTTGGTTTCTCAAATTCGTCATTTTAACAAGATCATTGGTTGATTTCTTCAGCGATGCTCTGAGTTGCTCTACGGTGAATTCATTGCTCAAATCCGCGTCCGACTCGTCCATGCTGCTACTAACAAACGACAAAAGTGCTACAGCGAACGAGCGTTTTCAGCAGGGGAAGACTTCTAAACACTGTTGAAGTAGGACGTTGAGCTGGCTCTGAACATTTTTAAAATTTAAAGCCAGAGCAAGCAGCTGAAACCAAACTAGACTGAAGCAGTAACTTTGGAGTCAGACTTCGACTTTGATATTGACCACAACCCTTAAGCAAAAACACTAGAGAAAATTGGCGTAAAGACTTGTTGCATCTTTATCTGCAAAAGTTCAATATCTTTGTTCATGTCCTTAATTTGAAGAAAACCGTCAATGAAAGTTTCACAGAGCGACATTGCGCAGCAGGAGCCCATAAGGATCAAAGTAATTACTTTGGGATCTACAAAAGTAGGCAAGAGTTGCTTCGTGAAAAAGTTTTGCGAAAAGAAGAAGAAACTGAATGTAAGCTACATTCCAACGATTGGTGTTGATTATGGAGTCAAGACTTTATCAAAGAGTATGGAAGGTGGTAGTGCAGTGGACATTAAGATTGATTTTTATGATCTGAGTGGTGAGTAAGTTGAATGCAGTGTTATATGTCTACCATTATGATGTGAACTTGCTTGATTGTTTCTTCTACAACGATAGGACACGCAAACTACAAAGATGTAAGAAACGAATTTTATAATGATGTTGATGGAGTAATATTGATGTACGATGTTACCGACAAATCCAGCCTGGTGGCACTACCGAGTTGGTTGAATGAATTACGGGAGTTTGGGGTGACAGCTTCAACCTCTACACTTGTTGTGGTCGGGAATAAAATTGATCACCCTCGTGTTGTTACGGAGCAACAGGTGAGATTAGGTATCGTGTATTTGTGGTTGACGGTTCTTTGATAAACAACGAGTCATTTCTTCCACATCACTAACAGGGCACATCCTTTGCAGTTGAGAATAATGCAGCATACTTTGAGACAAGCTCCAAAACAGGTGCATTTGTAGAAGAAGTGTTCGATTTCATAGTGAAGGAGACGTGTAAAAATGGCTTCTACAAGTAATATTGATGTGGATATTGATCAATTAAGGATTTCTTCTGCACTCTTTGACTCTACTCTTTTGCCAAATATATTCATATAACATAACGAATATAATAGTCTAAACCCTGTCGATGTGTCTTTGCACTAGTAATGTTCAACAAATACTGTTTGTTGCAAGCTAAACATCCAGAAATATTGCCCCTGACTTACTACCTATTCAAACAATCATACCGTTCGCTACAACTGACCCTTTGGCCTCAGGATCTCCCTAACCATAAAATGTTTATGCCTACTGATCTTTTGACAGGGGACAATCATCACAAGATCACCCATATTGCAAACCTCGAATTCGTCATGAGCCATAAACTTCCTTGTGAACCTCATTCGTTTTCGATACTTAGGCACGATACGGTATCGATCCACTGCCACATTAACAGTCTTCTGCATCTTATCGGATACGACGGTGCCAACTAGTGCACCTCGGGGAGTATGTCGACGGGGTGGGTTGTGTACGAGATTCCATCCAGGGATGGATTGCATATCGGCTAACTCGGAGTTGGTCATGCTGGAGACGTTGGAAGTTAGTGATCCCCCGTCGTCATCGTCATTGGACTGTGCGTTCATCGAAGAGAACTGACGTTGAATCAGTGGAGAGGATGATGAAATTACGGGTAGCATGGGTTGGGATGATACAGCCCTTGACGTAGTTTGATGTGTTGCCGTTGCAGTGACAGCAGCCGTCAAATTCTGGGGCAATAACTGTCCGATAGCTCGCGGTGCCAACCTGAGGCTTGACAGGCGTTGCGTAATAAGCGATGATATCGACATGAAGAAGAAGACGTAGGAAGCAGGGTGGAGGACGATGCAAGAAGTTTTGTTGTATGTGGTCGGAGGCGTCGAAGGTGGTCGGTATGCGGTGGGCGGTGGGTGTGGAGAAGTTGATTGAACTTTCTTGTGAGGTTGTGAAATAATTTGAATGGTTAGTGCAATTTATTAAAGGTTTGGGAACTATCATAACAATATGATAACCTTCCACTTGTTTAATTTACCTTTGTTTACCTCTAATAATAATGTCCAATTCGACAATCAAACATCTACACTACCTCTAGATGATACACTCCCTCCTACTCCAACCTCCACCCTCCACTCTATCAAAAGAGCCAAAAGCTTGCAAAAGCACCACTTTAATAAGGTGTAGCTATGGTAGATGGTAGCACCCTGCTAGCACCACCCATCATCCTCCGCCAAATAACCATCAGTTACCATACCAATGGTTCTCATCACAGCGGCCATTATTTCGTTTTTATTGATCATTGAAGCTGCAGCATTCTTTCTGGAGTCTTCGCCAGAACGAATAAAGCGTGTACCATCATGCACCGCTACTTCTTTAACTCCATGCATAAAATATTACTCATATGTGATTGCACATGAAGATAGACTGAATACACCTAGCACATCATTGTACGCGTCATCCCCGGCAAGTCCCATTAACGACCCTATAGCAGAACTAAGATCCACTCACAAGTTATCTATACCATTGCCACTCGGATTAGTCCTGGAAGAAGTCGATATCGCTGATCCATCTCATGGAGTTGTCGTCATTGGTATTTCGCCAGATGGCAATGCTGCCCAATTGAATTCAAAACTATTTTCCAACAAATCTCTAAACTCCACAATTGGAGAAAGATGCATTTGTATACGCGACAAGATAATTTCTGTCAATGGAACACCATGCCATGACTCTGGTTTAGAAGATGTAATACAACTTATCACCAATTCAAACGATGATACTATAACACTAGAAATAGGACGGATTCAACAAAGTACTGTCTTGCATTATTCGCAAGGAAGATGTATTGCAGCCAAGCCTGGTGAATCTTATGGATTTCTAGCACAAAAATGTGGAGCTGATGTAAGATACGAATGCAGGACAGGAAATTGTCTGACATGTGCCAAAAGAATGGAGTTTCCTGATAAGATGAATAGCTGTACGAAGGGGAATGTGTACGAAAGAATGATTTTGAATTGTGTCGGAACTGTTCCAAGGAATTATGAGTGGCTTAGTATCATTGACGAATGAGTTGAGAGGTATAGAAAATTGCATAAGTGAATGATAGCTATCACAAGACTGATTACATACATCACATTAAACATTACATCACATTACATCACATTAAACATTACATCACACCAAACAATATATTATAACTCCGTCGATTTAATCACTTGTACATGTTCAAGTTTCCTCTTCACTGCTTTGTTGAACAAGCTCTGTGGATTGATACGCTTGCTTATTGGCATTGTAGATTGATCACTGGAACTCAAGATTGGCGACTGTGTCAGAATATTAACGTCATTGCGTAAATTTACTTCGCCGTCATCTTCAATAGCAAACGCGCTAGCAATATTCTCTGGCCCTTGCTCAACTGAATCAAAGGATGCTATCTCTTTATCATTGGCTTGCACTTGAAGTGATTCAATGAGCTTATGGAAACACCTATTGATCTGCTTTGTAACAGAGTCATTATCTACTCTGCAATACACTCGAACAGTTTGCATGAGAAAACTCTGAGGTGTTAGGCATGCATGTGTTTGTAGCTTCACGGCAGTTGGAAGCTCATGGGATACTTTGTTGAGATCTGATTCTCCTTTCACAAACCGTACACAAGACACTGGATCGACTCTACCCATTCCGTGATGTATGCCTCTTTTTTCCACAATAACGTAGTGCTTCTCAATTGGAACACAACCATCGTTGAGTCTCAGCATGTCTTTTATAATATCATCTTCTTTCATATCCCACAAGACTGTCTCCCACATTTCCTCTCCAATATCATGCTCTCCACACAATTTGTATAGTTTGCGACTTTTCATGCGATTTATAAGTTGCCGTGCAGGTCTTAAATTAGGGTCTGTTGACTTGTGAATTAAGTCAAAGACACTGTCATCTAATTTCCAATAGGATTTTGGATTGATATTGGCTCTGCTGATGGGGAGATACATAATATCAGTATTGTCAGTTTCATTTTGTAATTCACTTTCAGTTGATAGCTTCAAGAACTGATCGGCGAGTAAGAGAATATCACAAATCATAAAGCTGCAAGCTTGTGTTGTTGGGTGCCTGTATATATTCATGTGATGCAAAAATCGTTCTCTGAAAAATTCTCGTACGGTTGGCATAATCTTTTGTGGCCAGCAGCTAAAGAAATTGAGATCAAAATAACAGGTAATGGGTCTTGTTATACTGGGAATGCACAATTATTACTTATCCAAAACCAACAGACTTACATTGTCAAATGCTTTCCCGCAATAGCCTCACCATCGACATCTTTGTTATGCTTGCATCGGAAACATTTTCGTGGATTTGCACATGAGGCCCACGCAACACATGCATTTTGCAACAACCTATCTAATACACATTGCTCAAAGCCCTTAAAGCCAAAGCAATAAAATTTGTCCCTTGCCAAGTAATCACCTTTATCAAAGTCAAAGCCACTGTGTCTATTAGAGACAATATCGTAGAGAAACTCTTTGTTTACTTGTCGTCCAACATATTCCACATGCTCATTACACATTTTCAAAGCATCGATCGACATACCCTTTTGAGGTAAAGGTCCACCCGCAATGCACTCCTTGATAAATATGATATCCTGGGAAGTAATTATGTCAAACTTTCCAGTGGTCGAGTCCACTATACCAAACTGATGTACATCAATCCCATCCCCAATTTGTTTCAATGGAGCATCTAAATTATCCTCATCCACTTCCATCCCGAGATATTGTAACATGTCGTCTATCATCATTAAGGAATCGTCCTCGTGAGCCCATCCAACCGGTAATTTGGGTAAATCTTCATAAATCGACACATCAAACCTTTGACCCATCCAAGATTGATTCGCCGTAGCCTTACTCAATTGACGTCTAAACTCTCCATCATATACATGCGAGAATGGTCCGTGTCCAAGATCATGACATAATCCAGCGATTTCTACACATTTTACATCTTTATCTGATATTCCCAACAACGGCTGCTCTTGTCTTATCCGTAGTAATAGACTCTTGGCCAAATGGGCCACACCCAAAGAATGTTCGAATCGTGTATGATTGGCATTTACGTAGGTGCTATGGAATGGAAGAAACAGATGCTTTTGAGTTTATTGTCTTATTGCTACATTGCAAATCAATACAATGTCTTACTATTCTGAAGTACCCAGCTGTTTTAGTTTTCGTAGCCTTTGAAAGTGAGGGGTGTCGGCGATTTCTATCAAGAGGGGACACAATCGGATCGACTTGTGAATGGTATCGTTTGTGTGGAGGGATTTGGTTTTCGAGAGAGGTCGGAGCTTGAATTGCGACATGGTTGCCAACTTTGCGCTCGCCTTTTAGGATGATGGTGGTTGGTGGTATCTACGTGGATGTCAACCCACGGCGTCGAGGTCGAGCCCATTGACTTGTTGCTTGTTGGTTTCGGCGACACCAGTGGAGCGAACGGAGATGTGTGAAGATGTGTGAGATGAGAAAGGAGGGAGAGCGCCGAAGGCAGGGGAACCTGAAACCTTGTTCCAACAAAACATTTTTTTGCAAGAGTGAAAAGGTGAAAAATAATGGACGTTGGCCCCATCCTCCTGCCTCCTGCTCCTGGCTAGCGGCTAGCGTCATTCACAATGGGACTGAGATCTCATACTGAACAGCCAGGACCGTACACCACAATCAATAGACAGCACAATGTTTAAAATCCGTACATCGAAATATCGTCATGTGTATTGTGATGCCCCTAAAACAGAGGTGAGATTATGTCATTGTTAAGAGGGATTAAGTGTTTTTCAAGTATGGTGACAATGACGTAAGAAGGGGCTAGTTCAAATAAAGTTGCAATTTACACTCGCTGCCCGGTGGCCCGTGCTTATGCTTTTATCTGTCTAGCAGATGCTACTGAATCTTATCATTCAAAATGTAAACATATTGGATTTGTCACCACATAAATCACTGACGAGAATCTCATTTCTGTTGCAAGGCCTGCCACACGGGCTTCCGCCTTTCCACCGTAACTGGTGATCAACAATACATCAAAGCTTCAACAAAATACTTTGCCGTGGCCCTATTCGGTGGCGGTGGTCAAGTCTATGTAGGCCGACACGATCGTCCGGGTCGCTTCCAAGCCGGAAGCACGCCCACACTCCATGGACACTCAGGGGCCATTTTGGATTTTGAATGGAATCCATTCGACGACAGCATGTTGGCCACGGCTTCAGAGGATACTACCATCAAGTTATGGAGCATCCCAGAGGAATGGGAACCGATTGATGCCAAGGGCGTCAGCAAGGCGGGGAGTGATATTAACGATAGTTTGGTCGATTTGGTGGGCCATTCCAAGAAAGTCAATTTGTTACGATTTCATCCCACGGCCAATAATGTCCTCATGAGTACTTCGAGTGATTATACTGTCAAAATTTGGGATATTGAGACTGCGATGGAATTATCGACATTTCGAGACATGTCAGACCTATGCCAGGATATTGTTTGGGATTACAAGGGTGACAATTTTGCAACGGCGTGTAAAGATAAGGCTGTTAGGTTTGTCGATGCAAGGTCGGCTACACTAACGGGGAAGATTGATCAGGCACATGATGGTGTCAAGGGTGTCAAAGTCATTTATATGGGGGAATCGGGTAAGGTCTTGACTACGGGACATAGTCGTCAAAGTGGACGCGAAGTCAAAATTTGGGACCTAAGTAATCTATCAAAACCATTGGCCACTGAAAAGATTGATAATGCTGCGGGTGTCCTAATGCCAATGTACGATCCTGATACGAATGTGATTTATCTCTGTGGGAAAGGAGATGGCAATATTCGAACGTGTGAATTTGAAGATAAGGAACCCTACTTCCACAAACTCAACGATGGTTTCCGATCTACCACGGCACTGAAAGGCGTGTGCATGGTACCAAAGCGTGGATTGGATATTATGGGATGTGAATCAGCGCGATTACTGAAAGTTACCAATGAGGCAGGTGTACAGCCCTTATCATTTTATGTGCCACGCAAGTCTGATGCATTTCAAGAGGATATTTTCCCAGACACGGCTTCAGCTGTACCAGCTCATACGGCAGAGGAATGGATGAGCGGTAGCAGTAAAAGACCTGAGACAATGAGTTTGAATCCTATGGCGGCTAATATGAATGGTGGTGGAGCTCCAAAGAAGAAATTTTCGACTGTGTCGTCACTGACTGCAGATTTGAAAGAAGCTAATAAAAGAATTAAATATTTGGAAGGAAAACTGGCGGCCGCAGGGATTAGTTTTGATTAGAGGAACACACATGAAGAGAAGAAAAAGCTGCGCACATGTATGGGGGGAGCTAATTACTAGATCCTGATGCATTACATACATTACATATATAACCAAGCTGCTTTGACAAAATCAAAATATATTAACAACATAGTACCTTATCTTAGCTTTCGTTAACCCCTATGCATGGCACAACTGGGGCAGGTGACTAATATATATTATTTGAATCTCTTGATAGAGATGGCATGATTGTCAATACATTACTTATTGATTGTGCCAGGTTGCATCAGTTTCAGGAGAAGAGTTTTGAAAAATAATAATACTTTAAGATTCAACGTAGTCATGTTAGAACCATACTCATACTTCAGAGCCTATACTGTTCGACGACAGATCAAAGATATGAAGGCTTTAAAACAGAATAATTATCGGACAGGATCTAAGTCTTCTTGATTTCAGCATTTACCTCGCAAATAATGCAATTACCTCTTTCAACATGTGGCATATCGGGTTCATGGTTCCTTCATCCAATCATCATTATCCCAAACAGGATGTTTCAACAACTCCTTAATCAAACTAGTTCCCCTCAAAGCACTTGTCAGTGGCAGATGTCCCTCCGGTGCCTTTTTTACATCGTATATGAATTCAGAAGCGCCAAACCAACGTTTCTTCCGCTCCACTTCACCGTCTTTGGTTGTCCATCCAATTTTTGTACAGAATGCCTCAAAATTTTCTTTGCTCTGTCTATATTTTTTCTGTGTCCGTCATATATTGAATGTCAAGAGAGATGAGAATGTAGTGTCAGATGATCTGCAGCATAACTTATTCCTTTTAAGATGCCTTCCTTCAAAGCTAAAACTTACTTTTTGAACTGTGTAGCCAAACTTTCCACCAGAGAATTTGGTCCAAAGACGTTCAATGGTAGCTAGATCCGTTGAGGGGATATTCTTGACTTCTGTGAAATAAACAAAGTCGCGCCCTTTTGCTTTGGATCCAGCTAGAACGATGAGTGCGTCACGGGTGAACTGATGTAAATGTTAAAAAAGAAGTCAGAGATCAAATTATCAAACGCAACTAAAGACATGACCAAATTGATTCACATCATGAGCTAAAAGCATTGCCGCGGCCTAGACAGTAACTTTTTGGCATTTGTATTCCACTATAGAAAATTCCACCACCTTCGCATATAATATCAGAAGCAAACAGAAGATAACAAAACAACTAACCTGATCAGCCTCTGCCAACTGCCCTGTAGCCAACATAGTAGCCAAAGGAACATAATCCATCCCAACGTCACTCGGCAAAACAGTTGGAATTTCCACGTCATTTACATTACTATCTGCCTCTGCGTGTGCGGGAGGTTTCCCACTATCCGCCATGGTTGCGGCTGCTGCTTCTGAGAAGAGGACTGTTTGTCTGTGTGACATTGGGGAGATAGGCACAAACGCCCATGTGGAGGAGGCGAGGAGTGATAGAGCTGTTATTAAAAGACGCATTTCAGTAGTAGTATTTGGAGAGACGTAATTGTATTGGTAAAACTGCAGCGCACAGAGGATGCGGATGTGGAATTGGAATTGATAGAGAACTAAAAAATAATGATGAGAGCAAAAATTTTGATATTTGATTGGATTTGAGAGTAGATATCTAGATAGAGGTGAATAGAATGAAGATCATCTAACTTGAACTTCCACGCGGCGGGAGTAGCTGACTCGACACTTTCACGCACAGTCATTATCAAAATGAACTTGGGCAAACAAAAAAATTGAACCCCCCCTCAATAACTTTGTGTAACTCCCAATATTCGCATCATCTTATGGACCCTTCAACTTAGCAATAGGGAGCAATGAGTCTATTTGACTATTAGTAAGCGGTGGGAGTGGGTAGCTAGGTGGAACTTTGTTTTGACCAAATAAGTGGTTAGAGTTGCGCAATGGGAGGCAATGGGGTTGCCTTGAGGTACTACCAATGTTTGTTGCAAAATGATTGAGGATTTCATGGTCTAATATCATTGCAAAGTTCATGGGGAGGGAGGTTTTTATAGAGGTAAACTGATGTATCTAATTGTATGTACATGACGTCTGAAACCCCAAAAATATAATATCTCATAAACAGCCTTTGGGAAGGGGTTATAGCTAAGCTATTGCAGAATATAGTATGACATGGTAAAATTTCTTATCGGGTCTGTGTGATATCACAGTATGATATGACTTTTTCACATACACCTTGTACTACATATAGCCTACCTATGTAAAAATATTATACCTATTTTATGCCTACTACGGTCTAGATATGAAATAATATAATAGCTAAGGTTATATTAGGTATGAATTGTAGTACTTGTATGATATGTAAGTCTTACACATTATGACTAAGACATACCATTTTGTAAGATAGGTTATGTCTTTTTTGTAAGGTCACACCATAATACCTCACGGCCGTAAACTGTATTGTACTATAATTTTTTTAGAGCCCATAGAAATGAGATTCATGACCTCGCCATGACAGATCATGTTCGCGAAATAACACGACCCAGAATTTTCTTTGAATATGCATGTCAGTTTTATTATGGCTTTCTAGTTAATTTTCTCAAATTCATTCTAATTTTCTTTTTCAATGTAAGTGACCGTGATCGTGTTGGGATCCCGATGAGAAAATTACTCTTAGTCTTTCTCACTTTTCCACGCAAAAGATATGTTTCTATTCGCGAATTCTTGTCGTACAAAGGAATCAGTAATACTAGTGACGCATTCTTATCGTACAAAGGAATCACTATTAGATGTGACGCTTCAATCATCAATCAGTGACAAGCACAATCTTTGTATCTTTCCCCCCCCCATTGCCTGATGAAAAACTTGCCACTAAGAGCCCATTATTATCATCAGACTTGCACCAGATCGCCTTGCCTATGCCTCCACCGACAAGACGTCATAGAATAAATCATCAACGCGAACAATCACAACGCCAGTCACATCGGCTACTCGGCTTGCCATCTCCGGAACTAGTGTCTGGTAGACGTCAGGCAGCTCTGGCGGCGTATCGTCAATTAGATCAAGCAAGAGAAGACAGCAGCGGACAATCAATCATTATGTCTGGAGCGCGAGTACGCAAAAAGAAAGGCAAAACCACTGCATCCAAGGACGACAAGGACAAGAGTGCCACTCCAGGAAGTCGTACTTCTAAAAGAGTCCAAGAAAAGGCCAAGCGCAAGGCCATGGAGGCAGAGGGAGACATACCCCCACCCTTCAATCTAGGTGAAGATGATGAACTAGATGATGAAGCAGCAACTTCCACAGTGGAAGCACATGAGAAGAAGAAAGCGAGAGTCGATGAGGAATCTGCTAACCTTGATGAAGCAGCAAGTCCCACAGTGAAAATTCCCAGGAAGAAGAAAGCAAGGAAAGAAGTAGACGGCGTCGATGTAGATTCCGACGAGAAATCTGCTAACCCACAGAAGAATGATGGGATAATGTCGAAAAGTACACAGGTCCATAAGGAAACCAATCTAGGGGGTGAGACAGGTCAACCCGATGAAACAAATGGTTCGAAAAATGCCAATGCCCAAGGAGGAGAAAATGAACCAAGCCTCGATGAGATTGAAAATTTTTTCTCTGATGCGGACAAATCACCTGCTTTACCCAACGATAAGAAAAACGAACCTCCCAAGGAACAACCAGCGCAACCAACGACAACAAATCCAGAAAAACATTCTCCTGAGCGTGATGCTTCAAATCAAAGGCTTCCCGATGAAAAACATGATTCCTTGGCTATGAAATCTGGTCTTATTGCTGTCCCAAGGAAAAGCACTGAAAAAGGGACCCACTCTGATGACGCCGATAAGAAATCAACATTACAAGTCAGGCCAGCTACCCAAGAAGAGAAGGATGCTGCTCTTCAAAATGCCCAGCTTAAAATCTTGCAATCCGAACATAAAGTCATCGGCAACAAGCCGAAATCAAAGAATAAGCCCGCCAAACCTACTACCAAGCTGCCATCTAGTAAATTAGCTGCTGAAGCTAATAAGAAGCATGAACGCTCGAACAAACCCATCGTACCGGTTAAAAAATATGAATACAAGGAAGGACAACAGATGGCAAAAAATAATTCGGATTATTACGCTAAGAATATGTATCGTATCCCTGAACGCTATGAATCACCAATTCATCAAATCGCGGTTTTGGCAAGTCATTATGGTTTCGCATGCGATGAATTAGATAAGTTAGTCATGAGTGGTGATATTAGGGAGACTCTTCATGTTAGGAAGGGATCTATTGTTTGGGATAATTGCACCATGATTGCAGGGGTTACGAAAAACATCAAGTTATTACAAAAGAATATCGGAAAATCCGATAATGATGAGAAAAGTGAAGAAGATGATACTGAAGAAATCTATAGGGATGACGAAGAAGATTCTGACGATGACAAATTATCTAGCGATCGTAGTTTGCTTGAGAGCGAGAAGAAGACGCTCGATAATTTTGTGAAACTTGTTCGAGACATGTACATCAAGTATGATCTAAAGCCATCGGATTCGTTATTTGCTGTTGGTCCTAACACCTGTAAAACTGACAGTAGATTCGTCAAACTCATCGGTTGTACTCAATCAGATTTGCAGTCGGCTAAGTTTGTGTCAATGAATAAGGAGCAAAGGAGACTATGGCTTTTTTCGTCTAATTCGAACTCGCTTGAGAGAATGACTAAGTGGTACGACGACATAAGAGAGGAATTCGGCCCACACCACAGCATGGCTTTCCGTTACTTCTCTACCACCGATTCGTCTTACACTGATGTTTGTTGTCGTGGCCAGGAGCAAAGCAGTGTGCAGGTCATCAAAAGGGAACTAAATATTGATCCTGCCTTGGCATCTGTAGAAGACGGAGATGGAAATGCCAAAGAGAAGAAGAAGTCAAAGAAGACAATTAAGGGTGACTACAAGTACAACGATAACAAACTTCAGGCCTTGAATCGGAAGACCGCGTTTGAAGGAAATGCGGGGCTTTATCATGCTGAATCTTGGCCACACAGTCGCGATCACATGAACCTATGGCAGATCGAGTGTTACAACCTACAGCCAGATTTAACATCGGGTATTGCGTGGAATTTTAAGAAGGTATGGGTAATCACTCCAAAGACCAACAAATTGTCCAAATTGTGTCATTCCTGCGATGAACATGATGCATGCTGTCATGTTCCCAGGCCCAATGATCTAGTCAAGATCGATGCTTCTTGTTGCTTTCTTGTTCATGGTCATTACTGGGTTGTACCGGTTCGGCGCTATACTATCGATCACAAATGGAAATGCATTGTTGGATATGTCAAGGTGTTGTGGAATCAACTTGGTTATGTTGGTAACCGAATTGCCATGGTAAAATCCATTAATTGCGACGATTATCGTGGACACACTCAGAAAAATGCTGATGCAACTTGGATGACGAAGTCGTTTGATCTGGTTGTTGAGGCTTGGTTTGTCGATGGAATTATGAACAGCTGTGTGAAGACTGCACATGTGAAAGCAATGAAATGAGAATATGATATTTCACATAGGCTCCTAAATTATATGTCGAATTTATAATGATCTAACGCATTATTGCCGATATCTTTTTTTCTTATCAGTAATAGGATATGGCAACCATGAATCATCTTGACAATCATCTTCTTCGTCGTCTATTGCGAAATTTTCCCTCTCTGATCTTAGCTTATTACTGTAACATCTGAAGTAATGACCCCATTTCTCTCTAGCTGCACACACAAGGAAGTCTTGATCCGATGCTCTGTCCTCATCGAGTATATCAGGTACCACCAATAATGGTCCAACTATACATCCGATAGGCAGTATATATAAATCTTTTTTGGATTGAAGTGATACACGGTGTATTAATTTTTTCTCAAGATACCTGTGTTTGGTGAATTTTGTTTCAAGATGTACGACGACATATAATGTGTCATCGTGAGCGTCTAATGCTGATTGTTTTGATAATCCTTGTGCTTCTACATGCTTGAAAGTAAGGGACCCTTTGTTTGTATACTTGATGAAGCACAATATTTTTCCTACACAGGTGTCACCATTTGCCATTGCAAGTGTCTTCGGCATTCTAATTAGTGCAAAGTCATACCACTCTGAGTCACGATAATTTGGAGAGCACCTGAATAAAACATTATCGTCGTATCCACTTGTAGTACATCTGATTTTCGCTTCTGTAAAGCATTGCACTTGCATAGTGTACTTCGACGATTTAATGCCTAACTTTGTCCTTGCATCTTTGAAATATTTTATTATCGCATAATACACATGAGGATGAGCATCGATGGAACAATCTTTGTCAGGATCTTTCCACTTCATGGAATGCTCGCATCTGTCTCTCTTATCGAATTTGAAGAATAGATTGAATTCGCCCCTTAGAAATCTTGGTTCAACGGAAGTTTCTGATCGTTCAAAGGACACGTCAAGCTCATTTGAATTGAATTGGAAATCAAAATCATCGTCGGGAGAAACGTAACTTTGATGTTCTTGAATTGACTTTCTCATATGGTATTTGTGAATTTTCGTCGAGTTCAGACAGTGATGCTGTACATTCCTCCATGCAAAAGCCAATAGTTCGTAATCAGAATAATTCATCGCAATCTGACTAGCAAATACTGCTAGTCGATTCTGTGTCAGTTCACCCATATCCTTAACAAAGACCTTGTGGTTCTTCTCTCCAGCACTTCCGTGACACACTTTTGCCGATCCAAATTTCAAGCAATTCATTAGGACATACACTAGCACGTGAAATTTCACGATATGCCATCCATGAGAACCCGCTTCCGCTTCCTTGGAATCCTTGGGTTTTTTAATGTAGGGTCTCGGAAAGTGGTCGAGCATTCTAGCCATCATATCATGTGTAGCATGCAATGCGACTTCATACTCATATCTTTCGTTGAAATCCATAACAAAGCGATTCCATGACAAAAACAACAGCATTGTGACACACACATCATCATAGTTTATTTCTTGTCGCTCAAAGCATGGTTTTATCAACTCTTGACCATACGTTGTGTGCATCAGCACAGTATACGCGAAAAAATTCCCGTGTTTCTCAGCAGCATTCAGCAAAGTAAGATTCCAGAATCCAAACCGATTTGCCATACGTGGTATGTCTCGTTCACTATTGTGTTCGATGAAGAATTTAATATCTCCAAACAAGGCGTTGATCTTCTCTTTCACTGCAGCGTTGGCTGCCTTTTTACCGATGACATTTCTGTGAGCAAGCAGAATGTATTCCATGTCGCCATTCTCAGTCACATGCAACAACTCTTGTGGAGTTATACCAATTATCCCTTGGTAAGGATCAGCTAATGGCAATCCGTCGTCGAACCCTCTGATATCATAGTATGATATTGCCTTCTCGCTTTGGCGATTTTTATTCAAATCCGATAAATCCCTTAACGATATCAATCCCCGTTCTTCATATGTATCAAAGATTTTGTTCGCATTTCCATCGCATCCTTTGAGCATTTCGTATGTAGGTGGTTTACATAGTGTCGGAGTATCGACCAAATTATCAAGCTTACACTTGCAATCTTTCAATAGACACTGGCCATTGTTACCGCCAAAGTGCTTACACAACTCATTGTTCCCTACTGTGTCTCCGATGATCATGTAAACGAATGGCTTCAATATAACCAATTCTCCTTTTTGGTTGTACCATGTTATCCCACCCTGATCATACACTTCTTTCAACGACGATAAAGCTACTCTGAAAATGTCATGCTGATCTTGTAACTTAACCCTATTTTCATCGTCGGTACTAGATTTTTTCGCACTGCCCTGTCGAGCTTTCAGGTTTGGTACTACGGCTACCATTCTCCATGCGTCCGTCTTTTGTATTGTATCCACATCCAACTGGCCCAATGTCATGCCTACAGGTGTTACAGCGAGATCACCTTTGAGACTTTTGTGCGATTTATCGATGTGAAAGATAAGCGGTAATGGAAGTACTTTTGGATCGTCTGCATTGAGTTCATCGGGTCTAGGGCAATGTAGGTCGCATGCTAATCCATACAAATATCCAGAAGCTTTATCGTCGATTAATGCATGCGGATCATTGGAAATTTCTTCTGGGCTACGTTTTGGACGCAAAGTTTCCCTGTCAAGTCCCTTCATAATATTGTCCTCATTGTTAATATCCTTATCGTCAAGAAGGCTTCTAGCTTGAACTGCAATATCAAAAATGGGCAAATCAATGATGCGGTTGTCATACTTCATCTTGTGCTTGACTATCGTCGGCTGGTACTGATCCATCTCAAAAACTTTTCTTAATCTTTTTAGCAGTCTCTCTCTTGTCCATCGATTGGATCCTCCATAGCTCTGGAATAGGTTCTTCTCCTTTTCGCTCCAAAAGCCCAACCAGTCAGTGATCTCATCAAACAATTTCTTATCGCATCTGTGACGTGACAATATATGAGCCAACTCAACAAGACTAACAATTGTGCTGCTCAATGTTTCCTTGTATTTAAACTTTTTGGGCGTATTTTTGATGATGTCATCGGATGGAATGGAATATTTACGGGCAAGATATAATGACTGCGCCTGAGCATATAGGAACGGAAGTTCAATATTATCGTCGTCAATGTGTTGCTCTTGGTCTGATTCGTTGTCTTCTGTTTGAATTTCACCATCGTCGTCCGAGTCAAAAACGCTGTGATGGGCAGATTCATCGTCACTCATATCAAAGATGATTTCATCATTAGCGTCAAAAAACACATCATCGTCCATGTGTTCGTTCTCTTCATCCGATGATGAATAACAGCTTCGACTCAATAGCGATTCCACGTCAATATCCGAATCGTCATCGCTTTTCATATTATGTTTAGCTTTCTTTTGCAGGTGTTTTTCTCTCAGAGAGAGAGGAGCACTGAGACTCTTTACATAAGAAGATCCCTGTTTGTACTGATAAGAATAATCCAATGACTCCCTATGCGATGCTAGAATTTTTTCAATATTAGACGCATTGAAAGATTTTGGTTTGGCTTGGATTTTTTTGGAGGAGTCATTTTTTTCGTCGAGCACACCAGTACAAAATTGTAAGTGAGCAGCTAAGCTTCTACTGGTTCCTGGTATTAACCTGTGGCACTTGCAGCACTGTTGACTTGACTGTTCTTGATTGGACGCCTTCTTCCGCCTGAGGGCATACTGCTGCATGGATTTTGCATTCCGCTTCACAACCTTGTCCTTGCTCATTATTGTAGGGCGTTATGATACGCGCTATGTAATTGTGTATTATTATTGCGGACGCGTCTGTGGTTATGTGAATGTATTTGTATTGGCTCATGTGATGATCTGTATCATTGCCGCATAGATCGAAATCTGATGGTGGCATAGACCGGACTTGGTGGGTCGAAACAAGAAAGAAAGTGCGTAGACAATGACCGCCATTTCATGTCCTTACGCAAACGGCCGTTTTTGAATCCCACAGAGGAATTAGTATATTTTCAACAATGACATGTTTGAAAAAGGAGAAGGGCGGGGATAAGACACAACCACAAACAACAACAACAACAACAACAACAACANNNNCAACAACAACAACAACAACAACAACAACATCATGTTATCTGCACTCTCCACTGCATTATTTGCAAACCATTCACAGATCATAAATACAACACATTCAGACAAGCAAACAGATCGTTCAGGAGCTCAGACGCAACGCGATCGAACCAATAATACATCCGAGACACCAATAGCAACTACAAGAATGTCCTCAGCATCGAAACACAATCAATATGACAATGAGAGTGATTCATCTTCATCAGGTGATGATCTCGTTAAGAAAGGTGCACCTTCAAAGGCGGGCTACGCCGCTAGCAAACGCTCCAGCACTACGATCACGCCTAAAACGACCCGTCGCCCAACTAGCCGTAAGGATCATGAAGGCAGCAATCGAAACAATCAAGGAGGAGGACATTCCATCCGTCACCATGATCATGATGATGTTTCTGGTGATGAGTCTTATTCTAGTTCTGATGATACAGGTTCCGACAAGAAACCTAGAAAACGCAGGGATGATTATAGTGATGATGATAGTCAACCAGAGAAGAAGAGGGTGAAGTACCTACCAAAGATATACTCAAATATCGTCGCTGACAAACACACAGTAAGATTGTACAATGACTTTCGCAAAGCCATTCTATGCGGTGAAGACCTTGGAAATCAGTTAGATAAGGCGGAAAATCACATCGAGGAACTTGAGCGAAAGATCGCAGTACTAAGGAAGATGAAATCAGGTAAATCCAAGGAAGATAACCCTCAAGTCAAACAGTTCAAGAGTGAATTAAGAGCCTTTATCCGATACAATTTGGGCCGCAAGATCAAATTCCTTCCAGATCACTACCAAATGTGGAGTGAAAGGCCTAAGACCGTATGCAGCCTAGTTTGCAAGGCTATTCATTGGGCACCAGGTATTACATCCGATGATAAAATTACTATCTGGTCTAACATTCTTGCACCAAACTTAAAGAAGCTCCTCACAGAGTATAAGAACAAGATCCATCAACCGATGCGAAAATCCTTTGAGGGTGAGAGTATCCAATTCATTTTCTCGTTTTCTCCGATGATTATTATTGTAATGTTTTCAATACTATGATATTACAGACGATAACGGACCCGATAAAAATGAGGTACTTGATGGAGAACAACTGGAGAAGATGTTTGATACAAAGGTCGCGCTAGCGTACGAGGACGATGAGTTTCTTACTGAAATCGTCAGGTTTCTAATGAGGTACTGTATTTATGCTCTTCCTAAGGAATCTTCTAATAAGGCGATGAAGGATGCACAGGTTGAAATGTACTATGAAAATGATGACCAAGAGTGATATGGCGTGGTGTTGCTGGCAGTTCATCAACAGCTGGGAGGACTGGTCGATGAAGAAGAAGAATGCAGGTAAAAAAAACGGGTTGAAGTCAAGATTCACTGGTGACTCATCTCATCGTCACCAGCCTGCAGTTGGCAGTGTTGGGCACAAATTGTACAAGAAGATTCTTATGTGGTTTGAAGAATTCAGGTTGCACGACGATTTCAAGACTAAAGCGCGTGTGAAGTCCAATGAGTTTGCCAAAAAATGGAAATTGCTCCCCACATTCACTGAAGAAGTTGGACCTAGGCGGACTATAAAGCGAGTAGAATGCGACGAAGATGAGCCCGATGACGCTCCTGGTATTGAGTCAGATGACGAGGCGGACGATGAGATATTGAGGAATGCTGGTCATGGTTATGATCACGTCTATAACGATGAAAAAGAAGAATCTTCGGATGAGTTGTTGGAAGACTAATGTTAATTGTGTCCCCTTTTCCGATGAGAACTATTATTATGTGTGGATTTCTATTCGATGAATTGTTTTGTCTCTTTATGTTATTGGTATGTTGTGATTGTGGTAATGTAGGTCTTAATATGAATAATCACAACCAGCATATGATCGCTATTACCTTGGATAAGTACATAAACTTCATGCACATTATAAACCGTCCGTACAAAGCATGGAAAATTTTATGACATAAAGGGTGTAATCATTTAATATGATCCGTTGTTTCGCGTGGACACTCGACACATATATGGGTTATATATGATAAAATAATATGTGGTCTATCATAGCTGATATTTGCAAATCGATTTTTTGTTATCGTTGGTATATCGTAGTGTTAGTCATATCAACTAATTTATACGATGAGATTATGTATTTTTCATGATGTGCTTAGAATTTGGTATCATGGTCAA
>JALLPH010000338.1:0-21635 GCA_036939855.1 Cyclotella choctawhatcheeana
TTTGGATCCCAGCCACCAGGAGAGCCCCCCACTTGCCACCCCCCCCCCCCCTGCGCATCCACGCACACCCCACCCGAGGAATATACGTGCCCTGCGGGCACGATAATGAGATACGAATTCACCCGTAGCCTTCACTCGTATCATACCACCAACTGATGTTGCAAGCGCCTTTAAAGATTCATCCATAATCATAACATCTGATGTTATTTCGGCGGTATTATTATTCCCTCTTTTCTTTTCCAAATCATAGTAGATAGCCTCGCGCATAGTACCCAAGAAATAATAGGGCTGCCATCCATTCCTACTTGTCACTCTTTGTAGCTGAAAAGCATTTAAAATGCCTTTGCCAATGAGATACTCTGAATCATCCTCAATTGAGATACCACTGAGCTGAGCCTTAACTGCATAACCAAAACAAACAATTGCGCAGATAAGTTTGCGACGATTCTCGTCATCTTTTACACAATGATTGCTTTGTTGGGCAAGATTAATTGCAGCAAAGATGAGTGCACCCCAAAGGCAGCGACCTTCCCACCATCGAGCATAACAGACCTGGGTCCTGAAGACGAGACTGAAACCAAGGAAAGCACTAAAGAAATAATAATAATCTAACTGAAATTTTTAAGTGCGTTACGTGGGCCCCCTAGGGCGATCCTATGCAGACCAGGAATACCGAAATCGCACCCGCTGCCTCCAAAGAACATGGAGGCAACATTCGAATCAGCTTGGTGTCTAATTCGACCGCATTAATACACACCCATCACCACCAAAAGCTACCTCTCAATCATTCAGTACCACCCTTCAAACAAAGAATCTCTCCCACATCGAACCTCTCCCACAAACTGAAAGCCACAAACTCTCAGTACAGAATCCATCTAGCGTTCCACCGAGTGCACATTTCTCTTTCTATACTAGCATACTAACCTCGCTCGTTTCTTCTCTTTCAATCTTGACTGCTTGTTTCTTACCATTATCTTTCCTCTCTTATTCTCAATTCTTTCATTTCTATCTTCTCTGTTCCCTTCTTTAATATCATTTTTTTAACTGCCTATACTTACGCTTAAGGCTCTTCTCTTTCACTTGCTCTTCTTCTGTAATCGCTCTTCTTCTGTTATCTTCTATGCTGGGATCTTTATTTTCTTCTTTCACTTTACTTACATTCGTTCATTCCTTTCATTTCATTCCTTTCTATCTGTTACTATTCTCTTCTTTTCGTTCCTCTCTTCGTAACCCTTCTTATTAATATGTACGACTCTTGTTTCTGCACTTCAATCTATTCCGTCTTGTCCTCTGTGGCTTTGCATTTGATGGTTGACAATCCGTCGTTAGTGTCGACGCTCGTTCGTTGGGTCGTATCCGAAGTTCTCGACAGGCGCTGGCTCTTTTTCCCTCGGATCTTTTTCGCTCACCAGGACAGTGGCCGTTGCTCTCTCCCAACTGCTTAATTGGGTGCGGACTGATTCGGGGCTCTCTCCTACAGCCGTTCCGTTAAGCAGAATTCGACCATGGTTTTGATCCATCACCACGTAGAATTCTACAGAGGAACTGGTATGTTCCCCGTACTAGAGTGAGGGGAGAGTGAGAGACTTACTGATTGCACCTCCCTCGAAAAAGTGAAAGCACTAAAGAAAGATACCTAGATGATGATGTTTGGTGAGCATACGAATTGTCTCAGGTCTCGTAAAAAGCAACAAGAAATATGAATACTCACAGTTGTCTTGGATTGTTCAAACATCCCAAGCAGTCTACTAGTTTCAATCCAATCTACATAAAGGATAATGGCGGTGAGACTGCTGAAGAAGGCGATCGGCAAGATAGTTCCGATACCGAAGAATGACCTGCCAAAGAAGTCTAGCATGGAGAATGCAAAAGAACATTTGGTTTTGCAGGAGGCCAGTGACGACTGAAAATTATCAATAAACCCCGTTGGTGTGGGTATTTCTGCACCCTAGTCGCTACTTCTTGCGTACGAAACCAGGGACAGTCTGCGTTGCCTGTGTTGATTAGCAAAGGCTTCCCTGGGGTTGTAAGTGTGAAGTGGTCCAGCTTCTTCGGTTAGAATGGGGGACATGGTAGCGTCTCTTGGTCCTTGGTCGATTTTACCAGTAGTTGTGTCTCAGGTTGGTCATATGGGGTATGGTACATGGTACCCCAAACCCCAAAGATCTTCTCCTTCTCGCCAAGAATATGATACCGCTTCTCGCGTGACATCACATCTGACATCATACACTGAGGTGTTTTGGCTCATTTTTGTCTGGTTGCACCATATCTGAAAAAAGTGTCAATATGGTACATGGTACCCCAAACCCCGAAGATCTTCTCCTTCTCGCCAAGAATATGATACCGCTTGAGATGTTTTGGCTCATTTTGTCTGGTTGCACCATATCCGAAAAAAGTGTGAACTTGATGGGAAAGTCTCTCTCCCTGACGGAGCCTCCCTAGAACACCTCATCCAATGTGCCGCATTCCCGCATCCCCACAAACTTACAGAAGATTGCGGACTATCTTACCTCATCCTGGGGATTTGTCAGACTTTTTGAAAAGTCTGACAAATTGTGTTAAGTGTTTTCTGGGGTGGGTATCTGTCAGACAACACTTAACACGACAGACCCACCCAACTCAGTTTTCTGCTAAGTTATTAAGTACTTTCATTCAGTAAATACTGTCTCTCATTATTATTAGTTATCTGGGAATCTAACATGAAGAAAGTAGCGCTTAAATGAGCCCAAGTTACCAATTATGTGATTGATGATTGATCTCGTTCTCCAAAGCAGCTGAATCCATCCTGTCACGCATCACTTTGCCACGCTTACAATTCTGAGACTCTAGCTTGAACTTAGCTTCTTCAATATCAATCATATTTTCAGTACTTAGCCCTGCTACTCCTTCAGGGTAGCCATGATTACAATACCAATGCCGCTTATGAAGATTTACAGGTAAGTATGCGAGATCAGAGGTGGTGGATCCTACTTTACGGGACAAGCCAAGTCGACACTCTGCACGGTAAATCTGTGAGTTCGAGTAGGGCGGATTGGCTGGGTTGCGATTGTGGATGTATGCAGCAACTTCGTAGAGATAAGCCTTGGGCCGCATGGCTCGAAACAAAGCAAGATTGACGAGATCTTGACCATGAACTTCGCGCTGAGAGAACTGATTCCCTGTCTTTCTCTTGGCTCGAACATGCCTTCTCTTTGTCTTTGATAGCGAGCTATCCAGTTCTTGCAAGTCTTGAGGCATGGGAACTTCTTCTGATGTTGGAGCGGAACCAGCCATGCCGCGTCGAGGTCATCTCCGTTGAGCCACATTTGAAGGGACCCACCGCGACTGGGATGAGGGCGAGCGTCCCTAAAGGCTCCCTAGGCAAGTCTATCTGGGCCAGGGTTGACGCTGTTATTTTTGGCGTTCATGGTTGATGTCTACGAAAGGGCGAGAGGTCTGAAACGAGAGGCTGCGGGCAAGAATTCTTATTCCTACAGACAGCTACGTAGGAATCAGTACAAAAGCAAATATTGGGTTATTCCAATGTGCTTAGGGATATATCCCCTAGGGGGGGGAATAAGCGTTATTTCAAAAAAGAAAATTGAACTGGAAACTCTAGCATTGCTTGTTTCATTATTTCATTATTTCATCTATATCATTACGATCGGCCTGAAGAAGACATCGAAACTACACAACCTTGTAGAAGTAGTCGTTGTAATTGTAATCACTTGATTTGGGTATCAGTTTACTACATTTATCAACCAAAGTAAACACGCGAACCATGCTGGAGAACACCGCCAATGCCAACAATCTAGCCGAACCACCTATCGAACCACCTAACGAAGCCAAAACCCAAGCCCCCGTTGAAGCTGCTTCCTCGACGACTCCCCGTACTACAGTCAGAGCTACGCCGCTGACGAAGGCGGCTCTGCCGCCTACCATTATCCAACTCATATTCGATAGAGAAGGGGGGGGACGTTAGTGATGAGGACGCAATGGAAAATGCAGGTAATTTGGACAAGAGAGTTCAATGTACCATCACAAGACCTCTTCCTGCTGATGACCCGGGAAGCCTGAAATACTATCAAGGAGGAGCAAGACATTATCGCCGTTAATGCATAATGCACATCTAGCTGTGAAAAAAGCCAACAAACGCGCAGAGTAAGATCAACTAGGAAACGGAAGGCACTATTACCGAGAAAGTTGTCCTGGACAAGGAGACAGTATTCGAATTGTTTGATGAGTACCATGCCAAGTTAGACCAAAAAAATCTTCGGGAGGCTTCAAGAACCAGAAGTCTACAGGCACAAACACAAAGAATGGTCCCAACGAAAGCAAGCGTTCAAACAAGTCAAAAGGGAAATCGCAAGTCAAACCGCCTCCCAAGCAGCCTACGAAGCCAGCCATCAAGCCATCCCCAAAACTCAGTTGCAAGCAACGCAAGGCAGCCGCAAAAGCAAAGAGAGAAGAAGAGAAGAAGAAGAATCAGCAGCGGAAGCATCAGCCACAAAAAAGAGGAAGAGGAAATCAAGGCGAAGCAGCCTCCGCAAAAAGCAAAAAGTGCAGGCAATCAAAGAAGTAATTGCCATCACCAAGCATGCAAATTTATATCATTCATATTTCATAAAGCATAAAGAAAACAACTTCATTCAAGCAACATCTACATCAACAATACGGCTTTACAGCCGATCCATCCCTCAAACAAAACGCTGACCTCTACTTCAATCAGCCAACCAACAAAGCAATCTTCGACTTCACCCATTCTCCCTTCCTTCCCCCCGGAACTAAATTGTTACTCACCCTCGGCCTCAAATTCTGTCTCAAATCCCCCAAGCCAACTAATAAAATAAAAGAAACCCTTGAACTTTTCAAGCGAGACGTACGTACCAAACATTGGTTGCTCCGACGGATGCTGAATGCTGACGATGATGACAGGTACTTCAACCCCAAGTTATATCTGCGCAATCCGATGTGGGACCCCCAATACTCTGAAGACGCTATCAAGTGCGAGCACTGGACCTTGGCTCTTCTTCCCTGTAGTTGGCCAGTCTGTTGACTTTCTAGACCTACAGTGGGCTTCTCGATAAATATAGGTATCGTAGAATAGTACCTCCAGTACTGCATATCTTTATTTTACCTTTCTCGACATTCTTGGTTCTCACCAAAAAGTTAGGCCGATCCAAGGATTCTCAACTCATCAGTCATGGCAAAATATTGACATCCGATTGAATGCCAATACACACAGCAACAAAACAAAGCTCCAATCCTGCGGCCTTCTGAAGCAGTCTTCTCCGCAACATTTGTAGTTCATAGCCAAACAGCGGCAGGATCAACGCCAAAACTCACGTACTTTCCTGTAGGCTGCATTTGATCTTTTTTAGAATCACCACTGTCATATCGATTGAACACCACCTCCTTTGGAGAGTTGGGCTTGTTAAACGCCATTCTCAATGTGTCTGATGCCTTTGAGTCTTGACGACACTCTACCGATGTTCTTCTTGCCTCTACAGTACGTGACGGGCTTACAACCACGTCGTTTCCCTGAGAAACTTAGTCATAGCGATAGCCCTTTGTTGAATAGATCCGTTTGCAGATCAGTAAGCAACGGAATACAACATCAAAGCAAATGCAACAATCAACTAGAGGAATACTGAACAAAGTTATAACTGTTCACGGCTCATAACAATAGCAAAATGCGAGTACGATGAGTTGTGCTTTTTTGGAGTTCTACGCAGTCCCATTGAAACAATAAATGGAAGTTTGCTTTGAAAGTTGGATACCAAGGGTTCAACAGAGTCAGAAGACAAATGTCCAGGGACAATACTATTTTGAATGAAAGGAAAACAATATAAGTATTTCCATAATGATATTTTCATCATTAAAATACTGTCACCATTACCATACTTTGTTCCGTCAACTCTCTAGACTTAATTAAGCAGTTAACGAGAGTAAAATACTGCATCATTATGTTCGTTAGACTATATTAAACCTTCTGATACTAATACACCACCTATTTCAGTATTTAATGTGATTGATTGTTATGTATTGCCTCATCGTTGTATGATCTTCATTTGCTATTTGCTCCAATACCAGCTTCGGTGTTGACATTATTCTTATTCATTCATAGCCATGTTGGTTGAATCAACAAAGTGCAAACCATCCATAGCCTTTTGACCACATTAGTGCGTCTTTGTGATGCTATTTGATTTGGCAACATTCGAGCTGTAGCCGGCAATGGAGATTGTCAAAAGCACTGATATGATTACGGTTAAAATGATGATGCATGATGTATGTGAGGAAGCGGGAAAATAAACACACGCCCAGTGGCTGGATGGTGACAATTGCAAACAAACGATCCACCTCAGCCACAACATTGTTGAGGAAACGGATGGATAATGTGTAAGTGGATATGATGCCGAGGAGGCAGCTGATAATGTTATTATTTAAGCTCTGTGGTAGAGGCGGGTATTGCGGACACCATGGTGGAGGATGAGAGACAAGAGACGTCGAGACGCCCCACACTTGCTAGAGATTGGAAGTAATTTTGCTTATTTTTTGGAAGCCGTGCCATATCACTGTCAATGGTACAATGGAGAGACGCCTCAGGATCTCTGAGACCTTGTCTCATACTAGGCTCATTGAATCCGTATCAATCGTTTGGTCACTGACAAACGCTCATTCCGTGCACTCACAGAGCCATTGAGCAAGTTGCAAAAGTTAACTCATGGCCAAACTCCCTGAATATCAATCAACCATATTCCTAGCCAATGCCTTGTACTTTTGCGGGCAGAGGTATATGGCATGCCAATTCTTTTTGGAAACAGATAGATGCATGAGGGCATTGATGCGTTGGGTTTTGTTTTTCCTAGCGCGTGTTGACCCGGCGTACACTGAGGTGTTGGTGGATACGACGGCATTTGAGTGAGGGTTTTGATGGCACCTTTCTTGGGTGTTGGTTTTTGACAAGAGCTGTTCATAGCCTGCGGTCCTGCGGTGGGAGAAGATTGCGTGGTGGTTCAGGTTTTAGCTACACAATTTACAATTTATGAAGTGAACAAGTCCCAATTACCGGATTATCCCAAGTTGTCTGCACAAGAACAAGAATGAAAAATGACTCCACCTCACTTCAACCTCACTCTCATTATTTTTCTACACGAACATTGCACATTCAACGCATTCCCAAAACTCCAACAGCCGCCGCTCCATTGCCTCTACTTGCCATCGGCTAGCTTCCACTCTATCGTAATCTTCCCCGAAATGGCAGATAAAACGCCAGACCGACGTCGTCCTCTCATAAGCATGATGTTGTTATCATCATCATCCCAACGGAATAACTATCGCATCGGTGTCATGCTGGCACTGTTCGGCTCGTCCGTTCTATTCTTAATTTCTCAACGCAAATTCTTGCGTCAATTTCATTACAATCCGTTGAAGGAATCAGAGGCAGTGCCACAGCAGCTTGTAGCGGTGGATAAGAAGCCTTTGCGGTTGAATGGTGCTAATAAAACATCAACAACAACAATAGCAGCAGCAGTGAGAAAGACTGATTCTTCTTCAATGTCAAAAAATACACATCACGTCATGATGCACAACAATAACAATCACATGCACCATCACCATTATTTCAACCATCACAACAATCAAACCGAAGCATTCTGCCTTCAATGGAACTCAAACGATGCCACCAATCGAACACATCTTCAACCATTTGACATTTGGTGGACACATCATCCTACCTACATTATAGCCAACGAAACGGACGATACATTCTGCGTAGAACTATCCAATGATATAGATAGGAATGAGGCATTTCAAAAGTTTTATCATACGCAGTTTGAAACTGGATGTAGTGAGATTCATTGGCGTGTCATGTGGTCGAGTGGTTGGGGGGCCGATATGATGAATGTTCAGGTGAGTACGATGATGATGATGATACTATACATTAAATGGTTGTTAGTTTGTTTAGCTCATTGAACGTATACAGTCGGGCCTAGCAGTATCCACCGATAAACTACACATACCACTAGTCATGGGCACTTGGGATCCATGGAATGATCCCCACCCACCCAATGATGAACGCGTACCCTGGCACTATGCCGCCAATAAAGACGATCACAGCAATAAAACATGTCCACAGGCCGATATGACGTGTTACTTCTTACCGTATCATAATTGCGGGAGTTTGCGTGAGATTGAGAATAGGTATTTTGACGAAATTAAGCTTGTCAAGAATGGGGATTTACCGGAGGAAGGAGAGATTTATAGTGTTAATGGACGGTGGGCTAATGAATTTTTGACAAGGTATGTATTGTTATGTACAGTGAACTTATTACGAAGTGTTTTTGCAATATTGACCGAGCATATATTTATGTAACAATTTCAATTCATTTAAACTTATGCGTGTCTCAGACAACAGCTATGGCTCAGGTACGTTTGTATTGGATGGAATTACAAATAATAGCAACATATACTCAAACATCATTTACGTTCGCCATCATACAGACGAGCAGTCTATGACTTCAAACGCGAATTCAAATCACAATACGATCCGGAAACCGACTGTTCCGTCATTCACGTACGACGATCCGATGTAGTATTACACGATCAATGGGCCCGAAAGTACTTCCCGGTAACAGATTACGTACAACTTATTCCGGCATACCGACGAAAAGATCCCAAACAAACCGTATTCTTGCTGACGGACGATCAAAATGCGATTGATGAGGCACATGAATTCCATCCGGAATTGCGATGGAAGTATATTAATCGTACGCGATTCCGTGGATCCGAAGGTGGATGGGAACATCAGACGCCATCAAACAATCCGGCGAAAGAAGTTATTACCCTGTTGTCAACGTTTGATTTGGTCAAGGAATGCTCTTTGCTAGTACATGGTTCCAGTAAATTCTCAGAAATGCTATGGCACATAATGTCCGGTGCCAATGATAAGGCAAAGCAACGTCGAGTAGATTCGAGGATGGAAATATATTCCACTGGTCATAATAGGAGTGAATTTGAATTGTTGAAAAGGCTCAATGCAATGCGACAAGGTGGCAATAACAAAACCTCCAGTTCGGAAGAATCATCCACTCTTGCTGCTAGTAATACAAATGCGACATCTGGTTTAATTGTCGTTAATGTCTTGGGTCTATTGGCAAATGATTTAGTGAGTAATACCGAAATTCTCGCTCTACTTTATTAACTGATGATAACAATACGCCTCACTTTTTTTAATACCTATTCATCATGCAATGAAGTTTGAAGCGGCATTTGCAGCACGCATGAAAGAACAACTAGGCTGGCGAGTAGTGTACCGTACCATGTGGAATCCAGCCTGGCCGACAGCCAAAACGGACAAATGCTTTCCCAATGTTAAACGAGAGCCTATTAAACGAGAAGTGTATGGAAAAGACAATGTCATTGGGGACTTTTTGAAAGAGTACGGTGGTGGACGCATCAATCAAGATATACAGGAGCTTTATGAGGCGTTGACTTATATAGATATGGAACAACGGGATGATAGCTACATAGTAAAGGATCAAACAACGGCTAATGAAGTTTATTTAGAATGGATCGAAGGTCTTGGAGACCAGGCAAAGTCAATCAAACACATGGAATACCCACTGCAAGAGTATCACGTTGATAAATTGGTAGAAGAGCTGAGAAATCCTAATTCACCCGTGAGAGTTTTGCACCTGCAGGCATTCTTTATTCAGTGAGTGTTGCTGTTATGAAACCCATTTTGTCGCCATTTGCATTAATTATGCTTACACCATGTTGTTTTCATTAGCTTTGACTGGATGAGAGAGTGGATGGGACCAAAACATTTGCCTCATTGGTTAGAAATGAACATGAATAAGAAATGCTGCCCAACACCATCTCCTAAAAAGAACACTATTGTCATTCATATACGCGATTTTGAACCGGAAGATGACGGCAAAAACAAAGATTTACAAGTTGGTGTATTCCGAGACATTATAAACAAGTACTATCACGATGAGAATGATGTGTGGGTAGTATGCCAGCCCAAATCTGTAAATTCGAATCTTGTTCAAGAGTTGGTCAAAGAATTCAATGCGCAAGTACACACGGGGGCAGACAACATTGACGCTTTTTGCATACTGGCAAGAGCTAGAATACACATCCCCAGCACGAGCAGTTCGTTCTCCCAAATGGCTGCATTGCTAGCTCAGAGCAATGTGAAGAAGATATATGGTAATGATACCTTTGTCGAGGTTCATTACCCTACACATACATTGGATCGTCCCATGGTAACATTGAAAGTTCCCGGGTGGAAATATCATTTGACAAATTCTAATAACAATGGAGTCAAGGATTTTGATGTAGATCACTCACGCTTATCGGTGGAACAAGCTTAATCATAATATTTCCCGAAATTGTACATAAAGTAATGAGCATGATAATATTATATCACCCTTTGCTTGCCTACTCCAACAATTCATGACATCTCAGAGCACTCCTCCACTTCTGCAATGCGTGGATAATGTAACAAAGATTATGGTACAAGTACGTATGATGAACGAGGGAAACTTGTTACAAGTACAGGTGTGTAAATCTAAAATGAAAATAATATATTTTGCTTCTTAATTTTAGAAATCACCATTTTAAACTGGGTATGATGAGCATATATCCTAAAAGACGATAATTTGATAGCAATGGATAGAGTTGTCTCGGAACTCGGAACACAAATCCACAATGAAACAAAAACATATCAACCACTAATAATAGATAAATGTTCGTGACATCTCAGGTCTTGTCCATTATCTAATCACGAGCCACCGCCACGACTTACTTCCTAACCGACTTCTTGCTATTGGTATTTGGATCATCCATAGCTGTATAATCTACATTATTACCAATAGCCACAGCAGACGAGGTAGAACTCTTTGTAGAAGTCAATTCTTTACTACAAGAGCTACTGATAGCATTGGTTTTGCTACTATTCCCCTTATAGCAATCCCATACAAAGCTTACTTTGTTCAGCTTGTCAATTTTCTCTTGGGCGCTTTTATGATTCTTGTAGTCGGATCTAAAAGGAAGTGCATACAGATGATATGAATGATCGAGGTTTAATAAGTTGCATCAATCACTCAAAAACGAAATCATCGAGAGCATACCTCTGACGGTGTTTCCCCAGAAGTTGCCTTTGCTGAATGGTATTGATAGGGGAGATGATGTATACACGTTAGTAACAAGATTTCTCACGCTTCTATGATAATATGTCACAATCTTACATTGTTGACCCAATCTCCCAAATTCATAACTCCTTCTACATGTTTGTTGGGTACACGACAATGACCTTCTCTATTCTTGAACTCAACCAACTTATTGTAAGAGCGCTTCCAAATATCATCTCCTTTTCCCCTACCCCAATCAAAACCCAGCTTATTGAGCAATGCGACTCGCGATGCAGGCATTGATGACGTACCATCCTCATTGAGTTTCCTCCGCTTCTGCCTTTGCTGAATGGTATTGATAGGGGAGATAATGTATACGTTAGTGACAAGATTTCACACGCCTCGTGATAATAATAATACGTTACAATCTCACATTGTTGACCCACACTCCCAATTTAATATTTCCTTCTTCATGATTCTGGGGTACACGACAATGACCTTCTCTATCCTTGAACTCAACCAACTTATTGTAAGAACTTTTCCAAAGATCATCATGACTGGAAGAAGTCGATGTAGTTTTTGCGTTCCCTCGAACTTGAACCGTTTCGTTGACTGATTTCAACTCAGATGATTCTGCAAGATTGCTGGATAATTGTACATTGTCAGGAAGGATTCGAACGCTCCTCGCGTCATCTTCGGGTAATGATAATTGCACTGCTGTCGGCATTCTCCAACAACGATTGATTTATGATAAAGTCACGCCACAAAGACTGGGCATGCTTGTGCAAATGAACTAGTTTACGGGATGGCTACAACGGAGACCAAAGTCAGAAAGCACAAAACCAACGTTCATTTTTGTGGAAATCAAATAGTTTGCGGGATCGCTAAGGTACAACGGATACATTCAATCTTCATGTGAATGTATTGCTTTTGAATGAACAAGAATTAAAAATTGATAGAGTTTAGAATACAATAAATGGAATCTAATGTACAAACGATCCTTACTTACTTCTTTCTCTCTAATTTAAAGAGACGTCTCATAGTTACCATAAGAAGAGCATGGACCCTATCGAAAAGATAAGATCCTCGAGAGCAAGAGGAAAACGGTCACCATCGCCCCTCACATGCATCCCGCTCATTCTCGGGTATTAGACAGGTGTGTCTTACGTCTTTTATGTTATGGCGCCGACCCGACATTACACATGTCGGCGGCTGCCTACTGGAAGCTACTGGAGGATGTGGCACCATAAGGTAGCAACAATAGACGTTGATGTTGATGTTGATGGCTGTGCGGCTCTGGCCTGATGACTGGCGACGGCGACTGGCGCTGGCGTAACACACGTACACCTTTTTAGATGTGCATACTCTGAGTTTAGGGATAATCGCACGCTGTGCAGGGGCTATGCTATGCTAGCTGGAGTCACGCTTTCGGGCATGGTGTTCTCGAACTATCTTCTTTACTTATTGTTCATGTGTTCTGGAACATGCCTTCTCATCTCATGTTTTCGTATTCTGCGATGCGATCCATGTTCCTCGGCGTCAACTCCGTAAACTCCAACCAGTGTTTGCCACACTCCACCTCATCTCTTGCAAACGCAACGCAAAAAACTTCTGTTTTCTCATCTTTCTCAACTCTACTCCTCATCTTCATTTTACCCCAACCGCAATTGACCGAGATGGAGTTTCCAATCACCACCACTACTCAACCCACATCAACTACATCCCTCAAGTCCATACCCCGCCCGCGAAAACGGCTCTGTTCCATCCCCGGATGCAAAAACGGCGTGGTTCAGGGAGGCGTTTGCGTGACGCACGGAGCGAAGCGTCGCAAGTGTAAATTCCCGGGGTGTGATAAGAACTCCAAGTGTGCCGGGCTGTGTTCGAAGCATGGGTGAGTCTAAGTAGTAGTGTCGTTTGTTCAAATGGTATGATTTTATTTGTGATGTTGCTATATAACGCCTGAATTAAACTATTTACTATTTATATAGACCACCTCGTAAGAAGTGTGACACGGAGGGATGCACCAATGTAGCGGTTCAAGGTAAGAAGGACTTCTCTTGACAAGCGTAAGAAACTAAACTTCTCTAACTCATTATACCATCATAATCATCATGTATCCTAAGGCGGCAAATGTAAATCGCACGGTGCCAACACCAAAAAAACATGCGAAAACGACGGCTGTTTCAGGGCCGGCTCCTACAACGGCTACTGCCGACAGCACAAGAACGCCATCGACGACGAAAAAGCCGACGACAATTCCTCCCACGACGCAGCATTCCACAACAACAACTCCGGACACCCGCCCATGAGCATGAACGACTACATGTCTTTACAAATGGCGGCTCAGAATCAAGCCTTCGCGGCGGGAATGTATTCCCACGCCATGCTCATGGGGATGGACCCCAATGTCGCCATGGCACAGCAGGCTGCCATGTTGAATGGTGGGGGTCCGTACGGGCCTTACAATAATGGAGGACAACATCCACATCCGCCGCACGTCATGTATCCGCAATTTGCTTCTCCGATGCATACGCCGCCCAAACGTAAGCGTCATCGTCATTATGAACAGAAGAATGATAACATTGAGGAAGATGTTTCTCCTGATTCTAAACCCGCCAGTGATGAACATGTTGTCGAGAAAGAGAAGAAGGAGGGCGTTAATGACCACAAGAAGGAAGAAGAGGAACAAGTAGAAACAAACGAGGAAGAAAAGGTAGCGACAACGGAAGAAATAATTTAGAGGTGATACCGTGCATAGGAGAAAGGTACTCATTGTTCTATTGAACAGGAGAGATTCATTTGCATGACGTATTATTCGTGAATAGATTCATCATGGTCGTCAAATTTACAAGTAATAGGTAGCTAGATTCAAACGGGGGATTCGATTTCAAATGGATATGTTGACTTACTAGTAGTTAACGAAATTAGTGTTCCCCATCAGAGTTTGATCTTATTATTATCTTTCATGATTTCAAAGAAAAGGAAGACTTAGATAGTTGGTGTAATGATTCAAAATGATTAGCAATAAATAATTGTAAGGAACAAAACAACATAGAACCCTGATGATATGCATCATGAATGATTGTGAAAGCTATTACTGTATTATGCACTGCATATGTTCATCTAAACATGGAAATATAACCAAAACTCATAACTCCGACTCCTCACGATTTTCATAATACTTTTCATAATTCTCATTCCTCAATTTATCAAATTCCTCACGTTCCATCAATTCAATCATATCAATCGTCCACTGTTGATTCTTCGGATACATTTGGCTCTTTACCCTCAAAATCATTTTTTTATAATCACGTATTCGACTGCCGAATCCAATGGCCGTTTTCTTACGTACTTTTTTAGAATCGAATTGTTCGATTTTGACGGCACAGGCATCTACCAACATTTCGGATGCTTTTTTGGTGATTACGGCTGTTGGTCCGATGGTGTCATCCGCGAGAGTTTCGATACATTTATTCAATGTCTCATCGGTTTTAGCGACGAATTCCACCAATTCGAGACAGTATTTGACATAGGATGAATTGCCGGAATGACGGACAATGTCACGGGGGTAATTGGATTTGGAAAAGTTAGTTTTGTCGATGCAGCCGTATTCTTTTAATTGGATGAGTAAATCGACGAGGAATAGGTTGTTGTCTGAGAATTTTTCACCACCCATTTCGGCTTGAGATTTGGATGGAGCAGGCTGTTGTTTGTTTTCGGATGATGGTATTGGAACATGACTTGAATCTGGATCGAAACCCATCGTCGGCAAAATGGGAGGCAATGGCGTCGCCGCCGCTGCATCAGCAGCAGCCGGTTCATCACTGCTAGAATTATTATTATTCATCATCATTTCATCATTCGGAAAACGAAACACCCCATTCAATCGTCGTGTTCCGTAATGAATCGATGTCAATGTTCGATTGGCCACATCCATTCCCCGCTGCAACGCTGTGACTTGATTCGTTAACGTCGTAACGAGTTGAATCAAGGTTGCATTATCGGAGAGGAGTCTTGTTTGATTGGAGGATAGTGTTTTTATGGCATGTGACATTTCGGTAAGAGAGGATGCTGCTGCTGCGTCTACCGTCGACGCTGGATCTGAATCAGAGGAAGAAGACGAGGTCTTGGCACGTTTTCTTGACGGAGGAGATTGCTCCTCCTGTCCAATTACTTCACCGTTCTCTCGCGGCGGCGTTGGGGGTAGGTCCATCTTCGATAGAGAGATAAATAATTTGGCTCGCCGCTACAGGTAGCTGTCCTTCGAACTTCGATTGATGGTGTTATGAGCCAATGGAGCGTTGGGTTGGTTTGGCTAGCTGTGTTTCTACCTGTTTCTAGATACCATTCTATTCCTTGAGATGCACTCGTACAGATTCTACGTACGAGAAATATTGTATAAGCCTATTGACCGTTCAATCACAGTTTGAACGGAAAAAAGTAGTGTTTAAGAAAGTTTAACGTCCGATGTCAGTATTTAACCTTAAGCTCTATAGTTTAATCTAACTTTTGACGTTGTTCAGTAATCCAAAGGCTACAATGTAGGAATCAGTACTTTCAAAACTGAACAACCCTAAGATAACCCTAAAAGAACAGAATGGTACAGGTTTGCCGCCGAACTTCGATGTTCGATGTGTCTATAAAAGAAGAGGGCGTGCCCACAAACAGAACACTCACCCAACAAAAATCCCATGAACTGAACTCTGAACTCTGAACTCTGAACTGAACCATCATGACGGCATCAAGAGCCGCCATCCGCACCCTCAACAAACGTCTCACCCCCCGTCACCTCTCCCCCCCCGCCCTCTCCCGCATCCACGATGAAATCGATCGTCTCGTAACCGAGGCACCCGAATCGGCGTACGCCATTCCCGATTCGGTCCGGTACGATGCCCACGCCCTCCCCAATGATACTAATAAGAATAGTAACTCCCCCACCAATAGTCAGCAACGACCGGGAGCCGTGGTACGATCCATAGGCACATCCCGTCGAGTATTCATGCTAAACTCCACACTAACACCCACCGAAATCCAAGGATTATCCTACCGTATCAAGGCACTGTCGTCCAACGACGGGATCAACTCCGTAATCGTGGCCAATCCCATAGAAGATGCCGATGTCGACGGTGACATGTCGGAAAATGTAACGGTTTTGCCGTCTTTTATGGAGGAGGGGTTGATGAAAGAGAGTAAATACGACGATAAAGGATTGTACGGACGGGGCGGTACAACTTCGAAGGAATATGTCAAGAGCGCGGTGAACGAGAGGTACGGTAATCGATTGTTCGGTATGCCGTACGTTAGTTCGGGGTACGATGCTCGACAAGTCTACGAAAGCGGAATGTGCGATAATAAATCATCGTCGGAATTGGAAACGCAGTTACTACAACCGATACTGGAATTGGCCGAGGCAATGAGAGGCGAATACATCCAAACCGAACGATTATCTCACAGTAAAGTTCCGGTAATTACCGTCCCGCACGGATTCGTATCGGACGGGGGATACGTCATGTTATCGGGATCGTATGCGTTAACCACCGACGCTACTTCGTATAGGATGCTTCATCCCTTGCGTGGATTATCGTTCGATCCCGTGGGTTTATCTTACGCTCTACCGCGATGCGGACGTGAATTCCATCAAAAATCCGTGATGCAACATGCTTGGGGATGTGCGTTACTACTAGCACTTACGGGATACGAAGCCGACGCGGCGGACTTGGTATCGACCGGATTGGCAACGCATTACATCGGAAGTCCGTATAAACTCAACACGCTCGAACGATCGTTGATGAATATTAATTCCTACGACGGACAACGTGTGAAACGCGACCCTAGAAAATATTACGGACACGAACACGAAAATACCGCAGATGTTAATTACGAATACAGGAATGTCGCCGTGGGTAACGTCGTACAATTCGTTAGCGAGTACGATGCCGCCGGTGCCGATGAATACGGATGTTATCTTAAAAATGATTTGGATGAGGATAAACAATTGTATATTAGGGAGAATGATCCGACCTTACGATTTGACGAAGATCGTATACAATTGTATGGAGAGATTGTGAGTCCTTTGGTGAATTGGGCCGCGACGTTTGAGAGTGTGTTTGTGGAAGATGGCGGTGTGGAGGGGATTATGGAGCGATTGCGTGAAATTGCCTCGGAAAAGGTAAAGTACCAAGGCAAGATTGGTTACGAGGAAGATGTGGCAGTGGCAGAGCAGGCGGAATACTTTGTTTCTTGTATGGAACAGCGTAGTCCTCTTGCGTTGGAGGTTACGTATCGTTTACTGCAACTCGGTGCCGTGGAGGATGAGGAGACGTCATCGTGGAGGTCTTGCGCGGATCGAGAGAAGAGAGCTCAATTGAATTTAATGACCATGAAAGATGGAGACTTTGCCAAGTGGGCACAGAGCGGAAAGGGGGTGGGTTTGACTAGTATGCAGGGTAAGGCGTCTTTGATTCGTGAAACGGAAGATGTGTTTGATGGGTGGAAGCATGGTAGTGTTAAAGATGTGACGAAGGATGAAATCGAGGAAATCATCGGATCATAAGTAGATCCCATTATTATACTATTAGCACTCAAAAGAAACCGTGTTGATGTGTTGCGATAGATTGTAAATGACATCAATGTCCAACCGTAACAGACGCACAAACAACAACCATATCATCACCCACATCACCAAGTTTCTCAATAGCAATTCCACTCGGTGCAATCATCCCGCCATCCTGCACCTCGAATCGAACATCCCCATACGGAAACACCTGAGCCACTTGATCTAAATCCAAATCATGTTGATACTTCGGGGGTATCGCTAGTAACACGTCGAGTTTAAGTTTGTCGTACCCACCATTGGGTATGAGACGTTGGATGGAGGGGATGGAGTTGAATTCTATGGAGTTACGACAGGCTCTTATGGATGCTTTCGTGGATGATTGGCCGTGTGAATCATTTCCTGGTGATTGGAGGTGCGCATATATATCCCAAATATATTACAGATTATAAAATGTAGTGACCATCAAAATATGAACATGGCCAATTTCATCAGTATTTTGTTATATATCTTACCAAAGCCCAACTCAATGAAGAAAATGTTTTCATTATTTGGAATCGGATCTCTCGTCTGATACCGAGAGAGTTGATCTGACAATAAGGCCATCCTTTGCCGAGTATTATTGATAGTTCGAGGAGCTGAAGACGTTTTACTCTTATTCGACGGATGAAATGCCAATGAGGCTTGGATATTATAGAAAGCTAGGAGTGTTGCCAAGAGAAATGCTGCGTTCATTGGATGTGTGGCGGCTGTGTGCTGTGTGCAAAGTGAAGGTGAAAGTTGGTGAAGGTTGGTGAAAGTGAAAAAAGTTTACGCGTTGTGGTGGTCTTCGATTTTAGGAAGCAGATCCCGAAACAACCTTAAGGGTACTTAGATGAAAGAGAAAACATAATAGCCGTCTATTAATACGTTTCCCGCCCAATAAATCATAAGTCATAAGTCCGTTCCGTCCGTCAAATCTAATCTATCAACCCATGATCAACCATGTCGGGTAAGCTCCTCTGCCGCAGAGTTTTGCCGCTAATCGCAAAAGACTCATCGTCATTGTTTCGCACAAAAAGATCAATGGCAGTGTCATCTCATTATAACATCTCAAAGTTCTGCGTGAAGTCGTCTTTCCCAAATGATGGGTCTCGCTACTTCACTAATAAATCAGACGACCAATCAACAACCGACTTGCATTCACTCTACCTCGAACAAATGAATGAGATCAATAACGATAGAGAAGCATTCTTTGGTCCTTCGGATCCTACATTGGAAAGTCAAGACATCTCCCAACTCGCCAAGACATACGCCGAAAAGCAAGAATCAATTGAAAATAATCCACAACGTGAACCACCCAATTGGAATGCCGAGGAAGTGTACGCCGAGAGAGAAGCTCTGTATCAATTCAATTCCGAAGAAAAGAAAGCTTGGTCGAATTATTCGTCGTCGGCGCCACTACAAATTAGTCAACAAAAGTTAATGTTGATTAAAGAAGCTTTGGCACAACGAGAGCGAGAAGAGCATGCTGATTCAATGGAAGGGTCTCAAGAAAATCGCTTGGTATCGAAATTTACACATTTAAATCAGCAACAAGACTCCATATCTATGGTGGATGTGGGCCACAAACAATCTACAAGACGAACAGCTAAGGCAAGGTCTGTGGTTTTATTCCCACCCGAGGTCATGTCAGCTTTTGAAGTGAAAGGAAATGAAATGATTGGGCCGAAGGGACCTATTTTTGAGACTGCAAGATTGGCTGGGATTATGGGTGCCAAGTACGTTGTGCATTGTTGTTTTTGTTGATCATCGGTATGGATATCATCACGTTTACACACACGTCATTATTGTTACACCAACCAGAAAAACATCAGAATTAATACCACTATGCCATCCATTGCCTCTTGATAAAGTTCATATCGATATTCAATTGGTTGATAATAGAGCAATAATTGATTGCGAGTGTAAAGTTACTCATAAAACAGGGGTAGAGATGGAGGTAAGTACATCTTCAAGGTTGTTAGAGCAATCATTCTATCCACAACAAAAGTTACAAGCCATCCTTTTTTTCTTTGTGATGCACCATTAGGCACTCACGGGAGCAACCATAGCCGCACTTACAATATATGATATGGTAAAGGCAGTCAGTCATCGTGTTGAGATTGGACAAACCTTGTTAGTGAGCAAGAGTGGTGGCAAGTCAGACTTAGTGGTGAATGACGACTAATTCCTCATAGAAAAGTGTTACCGAGTTCACAAAAACAAGGGTAAATTATGGTAGCATGTTAATGGTAGTTCAGCAAGATGACAAGAAGATCAAATTTTGAAGTGGCAAGGCAAATCAGAAATTAACAGATGCTCCAGTTTACTTTAAAAGGCTGGGGTGTACTGAGCCGGTTCTGGATATGATAAATCAAAATATTCCAATGTCGTACGGTGCATGAATTTCACAATCCTCTTCTTCGCTCTTGATAGTATGATGCTGGTTAGTGTAAAACTACTATAATTTGGTATCCACAATGCATCACATTCGCCGAGTGCAAATATGTCACTGACTGCTTCAGCCATGGCTTCATCTTTTTGTTGTTGACTAAGGACTGAATTTGTTTTAGATCCATGCTGACCAAACCACACTCCTGATTCCGGCTTCTCAAGTTCGTGAGCTGGGTGAATGACATTCCAGTTTAGAGGGACATTTTCTTCAAACCAGTTTCTAGAATTGACGTTGTCACTAGCAATGAATACAGTGACATTATGTGCATTTCGTTTCCTTGCCAATTCTGTCATTGAATGTAAGGTTGAGTTAAGAGTTGAATATAAGTCAATATGTCTCCATGTTTTTCCCTCCCAATCTCCGGTTTCATTGTTGCCTTCTCTCACGTGTGCACAGAAATGTAGTTCTGACATGTATGACTGTTCACGGATGCTAGTTAGGAATGATAATACTGTAGGGCTCAAACTATTCTGTAAAGAGTGTACGATGGATTGCGCCAATGGCATATCGAACAGTGGAGCAAGTCTTCCATAAGTGTCATATGCTGTCCCGGGGTTTATTGTTCCTTTTTCATGGTCTGGTATGCCCTCTAACCAATGGCTTGGGTTACCGTTGCCATAATACTCCGAAGCTGTCACAAGAGTTCGATTCGACGAACTCTTAATATATGCTGTATCATTGAATAATGCACTCCACAAAACATCGGTCCAAATTGCAAAAATGGGACGTCTATGATGTATTGCATGGACAAATGTTGGAATATTTCTGGATAATCTATGACCTATACCACAACATGCTCCCACCGAAACTGGATGGGATGTGTTCGTAGGTTCAGGGAGAGGAATGTATGATATATTCGGACACAGCCGTTTATATCCAATGCTTCGTTGCTGCTGAATGAGAGTCAAACCATTATTACGGCGCACCTTTACCGTATCCGATGGTTTAAGAAATGTGCTCAGTTTGATTGATTCGTAATCAAGATAGGATAAGAGATAGAGGCTGGTGAGCACTAAGGCAATAACAAGACACCGCCATGGCCAGTAGCTAATGCCATAAGCCGATGGATGATTCTTCTTCGTTAGCATATTGAGAGATATTGAGATATATCTAATATTGTTTGAGTGGTGTGTGCGTGGTGCGTGGTTGAGCGTTGAGCCGTCGCATAAAATATGGTATTACCCTAATTGCCTTAGAAAACGTACCCACTTCTTGAAAACGTACCTAAATTACAGATCTGGCCTTGAAAACATACCTACATTATGTCCTGAAGACGTACCGTACGTTTTCAACTTACTCTTGTATGTTCAAGTGTTCAGGGCTTCTGTTGTTGATTAACCCTAGCTCTAACCCTAAGTTGGGGCAAGAAATGAGTGGTAGAGTGACGGGGCCTCGTCATCCGTGGGGACTTGTTTTTTCCCGATCTCGCTCGCCTTTGGGCTTTTTCTAGGCGGCCCTCTAGAAAAGAGGGTGTTGTGCGGCGGCCGAG